>JAIPMN010009745.1:0-20300 GCA_020650975.1 Apostichopus californicus
CGAAATTATTCGTTTTTTATCGATTTTCAACTTTTTTTATCAATTTTCAACTTTTGTTATCGATCGTTGATTTTTTTCAACGGGAGTTAAGCGAAATCAGTACTGTACTCTTTTGCAATTGTTGAATATTGATCAAAACACACTGAAAGTATAACCAATACTAGTGATAAACCTTGTTGATATTTACCTCAAGGTAACTTTGAATTTTAGCCATACTGAATAGTACTGATGGGTTGAGAGCCTGCAAAGGGAAACAAAGTCAAATAAAGTGAGGTAAGTTTACATTATGATTAATGAGTATGAAAAAAATGGTAAAAAATGACTGCAAACATAATCTTTTCTATACATTTTAGACAATGGCTTATCCTCCCTTAAGAATGCACAAATTCTATATCAGATCTTCTATCAAAGGTGTATAAATGGGGACCTGCGAGGTGACTTGTAAATATAGTTGCGTGCGCCGGTTTGTGGCTGCACCTTATGGAAAGTCCCCCAGGGGACACGTGGCTGTGGTGCACTGAAGTGCCCCAGTCCGAGAGATTGTTTGAATTGTGCACACTTTGGTGTGTAGGCGTGACAAGTTACCAATGACCAGGGTTAAGTTACACATCCGGGACACCAAGTTTGCTTATGAGGATGTTCACTAATCAAGAATCAAAGCCCAGGTTTACAATTAATATAGTAAATGGGGGATTTTGAAACAACAGCTGCAAGTCAAAATGACAATGCATTAATTCAGAAAAGAAGAACTACAAAAAATTCATGGATACCTATTTGATCATAGAAAAGGATGTTGGTATAAAAAATTTGCTGGGAATTTTCCAGACCTATATAGTCCATACAGTATACATTAAATTTTCAGGGTATATATATATATTAAAGTTATTTCTGCTTATTGCCATGGTAACCACTGTTAAAGGACATTGACAATCCACTCACCTCTTTGTGTCTGTTTTGCTTCTTCCATCTGAAGAATGTTTTAGCTTTGCGGCACATACCATTTGTGCTCCAGGGCGGACGAATAAACAGCCACGTGAAAGGTACTGAGGTAGTATTACAAGCTTCTGCTTCCGAGAAGTAACGGCCGATGAGCATTTCATAATTCTGGCAGCTTTTATCTTCCGAAACTACAAAAGAAGAAAAAAATGGTTACCACTTATCAGCAGAACTATAAAATCATACGTGAACTCACTATGAGAACATGTTAAAATGCGCAAGACTGACTGGTTTCAAATCGGTCCTCAAGACGTATCTTTTTACTAAACCGTATATGTTGTAACAATTGTTAAGCGCCACAAGAATTATTTCATAGTTTGTTTGGCGCTATATAAAATTTATGTCTTAATATTATCATGTTTGTTATTAAATCCTGCATTTGAGGAACTGTTACACTTTTGTTACCAAATAACCCCTTTGTTCATTTTGCACACTGGATCCTTCTTCAATGAATAAAATTCATAAACACATACAAATGTAGACTGGTCAGTTATCACGTCTGCTATGCAGATGTGGCATTTAGTGTTAGTCAAAGTGTTGATGCTCGCTTTGAAAATTAACACACATTTCCCAAGGTCTTAAACATTTTCCGTGATCTACAGGCTTTGTAAGTTAATGGAATATTTGGGCAATGTTTTTGACACTGCCAATGAAACAACTGCTGCAAGATACTGTGTAAGGTATACAATGACAAGTAAACCTATTCCAGATATGTTGTGACACTAAATACAACAAAGTTTCCTGTAAAATATTTGGTCAAGTTTTTGCACATTGTTTTCTTTTCATTTTCTTATCTAGGGTGTAGCCTTCTCTGTAAATCCACAATCTTTTCAAAAAACTTCTTTTGAAGAACTAGTTACTGTAGCTATGTTGCCTGATTACAAATCTGTACATATTTTTGTTCATAATAAACACAAAATTTTTAAATATATGAAATGGAACAATTTGCTTCCCAAATACTTGTTCGAGGGCTCCACTTTACACTACAATCAGTATTTTCTAGTGTTAGAAAAAATAAATAAAAGAAGTAAAATATACAAGGATAACCTTGATTTGGGCAATAAAACTTACCTCCTTCTTTGTACAAATATGCTTGGGCAAGTTTAATCATCGCCTCCACGTTTCCAGCAATAGCAACTCTGTAAAAAGATCCAACAAAAGTATGAACCAATATTGTTAGAACTTAAATATTAAGAAAAACAGCATATTACTTAAGATTTAACAAAAAAGGTGCATAAACTTACCAAAACAAAATGGTTTATATTACATCTTGCATTCTTTAGAATGCTTAATTAAGAAAATTACCAAAATCAAGTTAAAGGCTTCATGAATTGATCTGGTTTTTTCCTTGTTTGCATGATCAGCAAATTTTGGGTAACATGAAGAGAGCAAAATATATTAAAACTCAAATTTGAAAGTGGTCATTGGTGCTGTCATATTACTAAATCGTATTTTGCAAAATTACTGACCAAATGCAAAAAGCTGATTAAAATTCCACTGTTTTTGCAGGTTTCTTAGAGATTATCTGGCATGAATGATATTCCAGTGTACTATCACCATAATTAATACATACCTCTCAAATAAAGCCATATTTTCAGTTGACGGCCACCTCCCTACTAAGGTAACATCCGACCATAGTTTTTTAGTACCTTCAATTAATTCTTTAAATCTTGCATTAACCTGCAAAAAAAGAAGAAAAATTCACACTTGAGAATTTAAAATTTAAAGATTATTACTCTACTTGTGAGGACACATAAACGTGCTAGAATGGATGACATCAATAAATGTATTTATGTTTGCTGCATATGACAAATGCATATACACCAAAATTCCCCCACATCCCCTATCCCCCCAAAAAGAATCCCCAATCCCCCCCCCCCCTAAAAAATATATGGCCTTGTTTGAACTGGCTACATACTGTAGATGTTACCAAATTTGCATAAACATTGTGCAACATTTGCTTGTTATATTTACAATAAATCAACAATGAATCAACAATGAGCATCAAACAAAGTGTATACTGTCCCCTTTGGTGGATCCATTTCATTATGCATGTCTAAAAAATTTGTTAACGCAAAACATTATTGTACAAAATTATGAATGAAACGTAAATGCTATTCAAAACCAGCAAAAGATGTTTGTATATGTGTGTTACTTTTTGAAAGTTGTTCAAACTATTTAGCACTTGGATCTTAGCATATCTAGGAATTTCTGTACTGCATATAAGATAAAATGGTCCCTTTTAATATACCTGGACAGCATTCAATAGATCTTGTAAATGAAGAAATTTCAAAATGTGAAGAAGCATTTCATCTGGAAGGTCTTCAATCTCGAGTACTGAATGATGAGCTGTCATTGATCGTAAGATTGGATGCGTCAAGGAACATCTTGTTCCATCCGCTTTCCTCGCAGGCACTGCAAAAAAAATGATAGATGATACCATTATTAACATCTAAAATTAATATGCAAACTTTTATGACAGCTGAATGCAGCTAACCATTGAATCTGATGAGTTAATTGGTAAATCTAGGCTAACCACAAAATTGAGATTTTAGCCTTGGTAACCCAATTGTGTACAAAAAACTAAGCAACACAATTCAGTTTTTGTTATAAGTGTGCAACAATTACATCACACCTGTGACAATTAAAACTATCAAAATCTCAAGAATGGTACCTACAAACTGAATGATTTCACTGGAATGTTTAGCATATTGTTTTACATGTTTTCATCAGTCAAACAAAACTTTACAACACTGAAAACAGTGAAAAGTTGGATACAACTACCAGTGCTCCCAAGGTTATAGGCTAGTTTTTGTATGCATTAATAACCCAGGGATATGGATTTGGTGGATCAATCTCAGTGTATCTAGTACTATAGGCCTAAGTACTACCAATAATTGTTGGCCAGATGTGCTTTTCAAATTCAAATGCAGTGCTGCCAGTAATAATAATGCTAGGACTGAGTAGGACTAGGACCAATGTCTGGTGCAACTGTGAAATTAATAATAATAGAAATGCTTCGAAGAAGCTTTGCTCTGCATTGTACTAGATAACGGGTATATAATTGTTACTGACGCTACGGGAGCAAACCTAGCCTAGGCCTGTCCTACTCCTAGGACTTTTGAGTGGGACCGAGGCAAAGCGTACTCTGGCCTTGTATTAGTTGTACACTAACCCTGTTTCTATTAGTAATTAGGCCAAGGCCTAACAGTTGATTTAGTCGCCGGAAAAATAGTCTGGCGGGCCTGTGTCACTGCAAAGTTGATTTGAAAATTACTTTAATCTAGCAATTATAGCTAAGACAGTTGCTTACCCTTTTGTATCCTCATTTTTACAGTTTATATCGCGTTTCTACGGCTATTGTAGCCAAAATATGTACTTTTTCCTAGCGAAGCTCTTTCCCGGACCTCTACTGTGCGCTCTGTGAACAGCGTCTCAACGACTACGTACTTTGAAACCGACAGTTCAATTCACATGTGCATCCTCTGTTTTGGTATTTATGCAAGTTAATTGGCTAGTCAAAATGAATATTCATAGTAGACCGACTTCAAATTTTTATGAACTTTAACCTTTCTGCATATGACGTCGTATTTGTTGACGAGGATTTCATTACATATATCACACAGGTGAATTTCTCACGGAATCTTGAACAGATTGTAAAATATTTCTCAGGCTTTTCTGTGTTTGGGGCATGGTGTTTAAATAAAATGGGTGGGACGGATTCGAAACTTAATTTCAGGAAGGCTGTGGTTCAACTTACGACAAAAACACAGGTAAATAACCAAAGATGTAGGTTGCGCGAAACTAATTTGTCAAGAACATAACACGCCAACCAATAGTAGCAGGCCTAACGCGTACTAGCCAAGCGTAGACCTACTATTAGTACTAATACTATCAGCGATACTGCACTACATACTATACAGTAAATGTCGTTAAGCCTAGGTTACAATAAGGCCATGGGTCCTATAACCTACAGAAAACCGTAGGCCAAATGATATTGAGCCCATTGAAGTACTACTTCTAGTCAGGTTTGTATTACTGAAGGAACTATATACTTAACCGACTGACAAACCTACATTTACTGTAGTTTTAGTATTAATGACGGTGGGAGCTACAGTATTCAATAAATTGTTGATTAAAAAAGGATGGTGCTCATGCTTTACCCTATTGATATCAGTTCAATAGGTGATGATCTTGTGCTTATTTACCGAATTGTCATTTTAAAAACGGTGCAATAAGTGATATATTCGTACTTACTTGACATGATTATCGCTTACGTAATGGTCTAAGAAATGCTTATTTACCCAAAAGTAATAATACTGTATATTATAATGGCTGTTGTTACCCAAGAGGTTGTCTAGCCAACTGTTGGAAGATAATGGATCCAGAGGATGGAGTGTACACACCACTTCCCCAGTAACACATTAACAAATTTTAACAGAGCTCTAGTATTGAGTCACAGAGCTGCTCATAGCAGATTGAAATATTTGAAAGAGCTTAGGTTAGTGTTTAGACCTGTCCCTAGAAAATATTGATGTTTTTCCTACCTAGGCCTAACAACATTTCTTTCCATTTTGAGTTTTTTTGTTTGAGACAACTTTATGTACAGTAGGCCTAGTGTTCTACAGTAGTAGAAATTGTACAGTAGCATGATGTGATAATCACACAGAACTGGAATAAACTTTTGCTTGGTTGACTTACAATTTTTGACAGCACACATCCATTTGGTGTTTTAACTTTTGAGTATATGTAATATTGTTGATTGTTTTGCAGCCTGTTGAAGCGGGAGATGATGCATTTTGGGATCAATTTTGGGCAGACACTGTGACAAATGTCAGTGATGTATTTGCCCTGATCCCAGCAGCAGAGATCAGGGCTTTGAGAGAAGAATCTCCTTCTAACCTTGCTACACTCTGCTATAAGGTATTTTCAATTCACTTATTGCTAATTGCCCTACTCTTTTACCTGTCTCACTCTACCATTGCATTTTCTAACTCAACTGGTTTACAAATTGGTCAGATGAGTAGCACTGTGCTCACTATGGCCCAGTCCAATTTTCTGTTTTCATGAAAAACTGGTTCTCTATTGTTTGTATAAATAGAACAGTATATATGGGCTGATGCATGGCTATATACGATGATACATGTTTGATCGATCAATGCTGCTTATGTTACTTTAGTTGTATTTCTTAACAGTGCAAATCATTATTAATGTGTGCACAGCATAATAATTCTAATTCAATTATGACTTGGCCTAACTATGCCTGGAAGGGGAATTTGAGATGACCTTTCATGTAAGTCTATCACTTAAATGTTAAACTACTTTCCTAACAGGCTGTGGAGAAGTTGGTATCTGCTGCAGAAACAGGATGTACTGCTCCCAAGGAACAGCAAATAGTGCTCAACTCGGTTCGTCTCTTGACCCGGGTCCTTCCATACATATTTGAGGACGCTGACTGGAGAGGATTCTTCTGGTCAACCCTTCCGGGACAGACGGTAAGATTATCTTTGAAGAGCTGCTAGTTTGCGTTATATTGTGCGGCAATTTGTCGTTAACTTATATTTCTCCATTCACGGCAAGATTTTAAGCAATTGAAACTCGAAAGGATAATTAAGTCAAGTCGTTCCAAAGTTGCAACTGGTTCGATGGAGAAGAGCGTAAACCTCAGAGTTTCTCAATTGATAATATAAAATTTCATGACTTCTGTATCAGATAAAAACATTGAAAAAGTCACAGGTTATTTTTTTTAAATAACCAATTAGTTTTAAGGCTCATATCTTGTCAGTACCATTCTTTTGTGTGCGCATATTAGATAGCTTGGACAGGACTACACAAAGTTACAGCCCAGCACAAACTATGGCAAGAATTTTTTTGTCAGTGCTGTTATGATGAAATATCAACATTCTGAATGTCTGAAAACATAAAAGTTAGCTACTCTGCAGTTACTGTAGTTGGAAAAAAAGACTTACACTATGATGGCTATATTGTTTGTAAACTTAAATATATAATAAATAAATAGTAAATTATACAAATAACTCTCTTCTCTCCAGGAGATGAAGTATTAAAACTTGGATGAAGGAAAAACAACTTTTGTGTGTTTCTCTCCATGTGAGGTTCATTTCTTCTTGCATGCTAATCAAAGAAAACTTTCTGTCCATCCTCTACAAATTTAAATGCGATCAACCTAACTCTGCAAGAAGTGCACCGTCTTAAAGATCACCATGAAACTGATTTTGAATAATCCATCCAAAATTTGCATGTTCATCCAAACTTTTTAGTCTCTTCTTTCTGTGTACATCACCATGTCTTTTTTCTCTATTTTCCAAAACCTATTTCATCCTTACCTCACAAACAGGCCAATTTGGAATCTCTTGATGAATTTGTAAGTTTATTATCTCCGTACTTAAATGTACATATTCGAATATTATCGTTATTCCTGCTGATGCTCTTCCTTGCCGTGCTTTAACCTTTGACCAGCTTTGTTTCAAGTCCTCTTCATTATGTTACAGAAATGGTAAATTTTATAGAATTACTGTACATTGTAAGAACATATCCCTTACTCTTTTTGCAGGTAACAATTTCTTATCGCTTATATTTGATTTTCATTTGCGTCCGATGTTTTTGCTATACATGTACATGTTAAAACTCAGTCATTCTGTTGCCGTTAAGAGCCAACACTGTTGTTTTTTAAGCTTTAATTTCCCAATGGGGCTTTTTAAATCTGGCCAGAGAAGAAGAGAGAAATATTCAAGTCTAAGGTGTTTCTAAATTATAACTTGATCGCTTTTCTGCGCCTTTGGTACTTTGCAGAGCAACTTCGTTTGTTTGCCAATTGTTAGTTAAAGTCTCAATATGTGTTTGCTGATGAATTTTGGAAACAACTTCCGAAGTAGATTTAGTGTTTCTTATTCTAAATGCACTCTGACAAGAGAAAAGCTTTCCCAATCGAAAGAAGGAAATTATTTTCTGTTGCCCTAATGGCGCGAACGATTTACTGTAAAATCATTGCAGCTGCCCATGTCAGCATGCTCATTACACAAATGTAAACAAACTAGTCTAGACATGCGTCCCGACCAAGATTTTAATGCGGTCCTATGCTTGTATCATCCACTTTTTACAATTCCACGGAGAAAACGTCTGAAAATACCTGTTTATTCATTGCAATGGAAGGCAATGACACAATTTCTCAAGCTACATTGGTAAGAACGAGAGAAAGATACAAGAGCAGGGACCTAAGACATGCTAGCCACGAAAGTAAAAGTAAACCTAGGCCTAACTGTTGTAAACAAAAATGAGACATTTGAATAGCGCATGATCTGTTGGGCAGGGCTTGTAAATTTTGATTGAAGTTTGTAGAGGCTACGGACTTGTCAATAAATCTGGCGAATTATATTCAGCTCAACATTTTTAACCACAGATAACTCATCAAAAATAATGAATATATGAAACTTGCAAAGAACGGTGTCATTCTCATTGAACTTTTAGTGCAGAGGAGCTGGAAAGGTAAAAGTCAAAATTTGGCAAACACGTACTGAGACTTGAAGCAATAAGTTGGTTAGTTTGATTGCATCTATTTGATTTGCAGCTAAAGATTGCACCTGTCTTGATTCATTTGCGTCGTTGGAACTGTCATCACAACTTTGAACAGTTTTCATAAAATAGGAACAATGAAAGAAGAAAAATTTCATGCAGAAACTTCTGTCTTAAATTATCCCATATGTAAAAGCAAACCTGACAAGATTAGATGCTTTACAGCACTGTTAATGTCTCCACATTTGAAGGGATGGATTTTCTATCATATAATCTACAGTATGCCTAAATTCACTTTCACCTGAGCACCCTCACCCCCTCCACCTCCCCCACACTTTACCTTCAGCCCTCTTGGAAGTAATCTCACATTTTACTGATGGCACTTGGATGCCGATATTATTCTCACAGTCTGTAGGCTCACTTGATATAGTCATAAAAACTGGTGGTTATTTGCAATTTGTTTTAACCTTCCTTCCACCTACCCCTTCTCCTCTTTTCCCCTTCACCACATATATTGCAGTCAATGTTTATCTATATCCCGATTATTTCAAACAGATACCAACTTGAAAATGTTTCGTGAAGTTGATTACTTCATTCAAATGAATTCATTAAGTAATACTATAAGACAACATGTGAAGTATTACGTACAGGTTAAGTTCAACCTACAAGTACTGTTAGTTTATTTTCTCCAACAATTGTTGTTTGAAACACTCGCCCTGTTTACCGTTGATCCATATTACTACACACTCTATAATGAGTCCATACTAGAAGTGTTTGTAAGTGTACATCCTACACAGTGACATTATCATTGCATACTGAGACTTGTTTACTCACAGCCCTACTACAAATTTACTTAATTAGGGTGAGGTATGCAGTTTAGCATATATGTACAGTAAGTAGTGTTGCATCTCAATTTTTTACTGTGCTCCCACCCACTCACCATTAATACAGTGTGTGTGTTTATATGGCCTTGTGCTGTTTGCTCCTTGCTGCAGTTTTCATTATTTGGTTTTTGTTGCTCATCCTTCATGTCTGCTTCAGATTATGAATTTTCAAATTGTACTTTTTTATATTTTGCATATTAAATTAATTGCAGTATAAATTAAAGTACAATTTCCATTTAATTTGAATCATCATCTTTCATGGACTTTTTCTTCTTCTAATTGTTATAAAAAAGTATTCAAGTATAAGGTGCTGCTTGATCCAAATGTACAGTAAGCTCCTTTTTACTGTTAGGAAGTGGGAACTTATTCTGTGACTGTGTATAGTGATCATTTGTAATATAGTGAAGCTAGTATTTATGTCTGTGTTTGCTGTGAATCAAACTTTGAATACATCATATGTCACCCAACACAACCATTTGGATGTAGTATACAGTAAATGTACTGTATATCATTTCTTACATTGTGTAGGACTGCATTGTAGCTTACAACAAATATTCAGTTCATGTATTCATCATGAAGCTGAAAAGAGAAATGAGAAAATTTGTGTGATGGTTTTCTTAAGTATTTACACATATTTAATTAAATGGTATGTATATATTGTATATGTTGCCTTCATTTCTGAAGAGGTAATCCAATAGAAAAGAGTTTGGTTGAATTACATGAATATTGTAGTCTAAATGAGCATCGAAATCTTGCAGATCGCTTGAAATCACAGACCACTTGAAATGAGGGTTAAAAAAAAGACTCGAAAATGATGGATCTAATTTTAAATTAATGATCTTATATAATTGTAAGGAAATAAAGGAATCACTCGAGTGACCGTTTACATCGTCATTAAAAGTTCTACCACTTGCATATATATCACTGGTCTCTTTTGTTGTTGCATAATATACGAAACAATTTAGCACAATTTTTTTGCAGTTTTTAGTCAAGAGTTATCTGTTTGTGTATTCTGTCGTAGACCAGATCAACTGAAATGTGAACATTTATCCATTATGTATGTCATGTTACGTTCAGTACTCGTTGGCATTTTACTGTTTACGCCTGCTCTATGTACATACAGCACTGCATGGTTTAATGTAACTGTTGTTATTTATTGTTTTCTCCTTTTTCAATACTGCAAGATATCAGTGTGGTTGCCACACATTCAACCATATCCAGAGGTAGTGAAACAATTTGAATAAATATGACAATATTATTAATTTAATTGATAACAATTTTGCACCTCCGTGAACTGCAGTGTTTTATCACAGGCTTTTCAATTTTTCAATTTTTTTTTAACGAAGGTTCCATTCTAGTTTTGAATATTAAATTTTTATGATGGTCAAGTATTTATTTGCTGTGTAAACTTAAACAAGGACTTGACCTTTAACAAGATGAGTAGCATTTGAATGTTTGTTTTACTGTACTACAGTATACTTTGTACTTATACACAAACTTGATAAAGGTTAGCAAACCTTGCAATGGTTTGTAGCATGTTGGACTCAATAAAGCAACAGATTTGAAAATTTAACATTTAAAGAGGGGGGAGGGGGTAGGGGGGTGGGCTGAGTGGGGTTGAATAATTATGGATGCCTTTGGCTACATGGTGTACATGTGGAGCATAGCTGAGGTTACCATTGTGACAGGACTTGGTACAACAGCAAGTATACACAATAATAGTTTGTAAGACTTTGAACATAAGATTCCTTTATGAATATAAATAGAATGGTATGGATTAGAATTATGAAATAACTCTATTTATATTAGTCACATAAATTTACGTTACAATTTAAATATAAAACTATGCCCTCAATGCTTTATGAAAACTTTGTTACTTTTATTCAGAAAATTGAAAAGAATTTAAAGTTAAGAAACCTCAGAAAATAGTACACAGATGGTCTTTGCAAACTACATAGACCAGCTATCAGATGAAGATTAGACCAGGGATGTGTCATTTCTAATAATTTTGTTTTATAATTTGAAATTATTATTCCTAGAAAGATTTTTAGTCAAAATCATAATTTTCATACTAACTAATGCACTAGCTTTGCTATATTATTAAACTGAATATTTAATTTTTTTATTTTGCACTTTATTTATTTATTTTAGTTATTTCGCACTTTATTATTTTTGTGCAGTGTGCACTCATAAATTTCAATTCAATTCATAACACAGACCAATTAATAGTAAGTTAAAAGAATGATGTGAAGTGCACTATTAGCTTTTTACACTACTGTAGCTTCATGCTAATACCATATAGCACTTCTCCATAGTAATGGGATATTTAGAAAGCTTGATGGGAGTTGTTTACAAATTTTTAAGTCAGCAGGGGGGAGTTTTAATCTGAATCATGATTTGAACACTTTCTAGAGCAGCTTAAAAGTGTCATCAAGATAAAGAATATCTTTATGCTTGGTTAAAAGTGATATTTTTCAGAAAACTGTTTAGATAAAACGATAAAAACAACAGAATTCATTTTGCTTTGTTCTAGTTGTATTATATCGACAATTCACAATTTTCTGAAAAACTTTTCATATCTAGTCATTTCAGGAAAATTTCTGGAAATGTTAACTTGTTCACTTCTTTCCAAAGTGCACACTTTGACAGTTTTCTGAAAGATGTTGGAAGAACAGCATCTGGTCATTACAACAAATTTCTGCAAAGTGTTAAAATGTTCACCTCTTTCCAAGTGTGCAATTTCAGACTTTTCTGAAAAACAACATCCATCAAAATGACAACTTATTACATCTGAGATCTCCCCATAAAAAAACAACAATTCTCTGGGAAATATCAACTTCTTACATGGTTAGATATTCTTATCTTGATGGCACTTTTATGCTGCCATAATTTTCAGTTTGTTAGAATTATCACAGTTGAGGTATGTATCTAACTCTCATATTGGTGAGAAGAAATTGATTTCTGGCCACCCTCTCCTCATCATCTAGAACTCCTTGATTTCCTATTTTCAACATCTTATGTTGTTGAGTCAGTATCATCCTCACAACAATGACATACAGTGCTACTCGGTCTACCTACTGTAGGCTACTGTAAATCTGGACACATCTTTAAGCAGTGTCCTGGCATGTACAGTAGACTGACCAAGTCTAGTCTACTGCCCTCTGTAATCTACTACCCATTTACCCATTGTGGGGGAAGTTGAGGAGAGGGATTGGTCAGTAAAGAATGTTACTTTATTAATTATTCACACAAAGTATATTCGAGATAATTTAATAGTAAATTTTCATTACTCTCAAATATCACGTTTGATATGCAGTCTTGCACTATAACACAGAATCAGAAATTCCACATGTTCGTAGACAAATCAATAGTAGTAAATTTCACACCAGCTGTTTTGTTGTGTGTTGAGGAACACCTGGTTAGCTAATATTCCACCCGTACTCAATAATTGCTGACTTGAAGCTACTGAATGGAAAAATAGACCAAAAGTTTGCTCAGTTTCAGCGTTAGGGGCATTAGATTTTTGAGGGGCTTAACATTCAAAGAGAAACTATTGTTAGCAGGTACTGTACCCAACAGTGCAATGATCAGGTGTGTGTCATGTGTAGAAATTGCCTTCAGGGTACAGGAATGTATAGTAGAGTATTACAGACTTTGCAATGTATGTAACATATAAAGAAAATTCATGCAGTGGTTTACTGTGTCCAACAGATGGTACAAGCTTGGACCAATGAGACTGAAATAGGTGAAACAAATACATGTGCATTGGTGCTTTAATATTTTAGCTGGCCTCATGTTAATGAATGAAAGTTGCAGTCATTGTTCTTATGGTAATTCTATTGAATGAGGTTTATTATTATTGGTATTACAATAAGCTGTGTGTTACAGTGTGTATGCCTAGCTTGTTCTAAATGGCCATCTGCCGATTGTGTAGCATAAAATGTCACCCTGAGTATATGGATAATTTTTTTCTGCCACTCTGAATGTGTATACTATATACACATCTAGTAAGAGAAATTCAATATTGAAAAAAATGATAACAATAATAACAATAATAATAATAAAGAAATAAAATAAAGAAATTAAAAAAAAAAGCAGTTACTATTTTGACAAGTTTGAGACTTGACTGAGTCAGAAGTTTGTTGATTTTCAAAAACATTGAACTGATCAGGAACTCCATCTGACTGCCTTAAATGTAATGATTACCTTCAGAACAAGCTCACTAGATATGTGCCTTTTGTGTTTTTCACCAATAACTATTGGTGTGGACAAGTCGTGATATCAAGGTTGCATATATGTACAGTATATTACATCAAGACTGAGATCATAATCACATGACAGTTAATCATTTCAATGACAGGTGTGTAAATATACAGTAAACAGCTCATTCATTGAACGATAACAGTCCTGCTTAGTGATTACAGACTCAGTTTAGTGATTATAGAATGTTCAATCATGTCATGATTACATTGTTGATTACTTTACAGACTCAGACAATGTAGACAGTTTAGTTATTTAAAGATTACAGTCCTGCCTAGTGATTACAGACTCAGTTCAGTGATTATAAAATGTTCAATCATGTCATGATTATGTTGTTTTTGGTAACTTTACAGACTCAGACAATGTAGACAGCTCAGTTAGTAAACGATAATAGTCCTGCTTAGTGTTACAGACTCAGTTTAGTGATTATAGAATGTTCAATCATGTCATGATTATGTTGTTGGTTACTTTACAGACTCAGACAATGTAGACAGCTCAGTTATTAAAAGATTACAGTCCTGCTTAGTGATTACAGACTCAGTTTAGTGGTTAGAGAATATTTTCATTTTAATGATTGCATTGTTGGTGACTACAAATTCAGTTTAGACAATAAAGACAGCTTAGTTATTCAACGATTACAGTCCTGCTTAGTGATTACAGACTCAGTTTAGTGATTATAGAATGTTCATTTTAATGATTACATTGATGGTGACTACAGATTCAGTTCAGACATTAAAGACGGCTCAGTTACAGTCCTTTTTAGTGATTACAGACTCAGTTTAGTGTTGACAGCCTACTGATTAAACTGGGAGTAGTGATTGTAGTCTGAGGTCGTCAGATACAGTAGTTCAATTAAAGACTACTGTATTCAGTATCATCATTCCCATACAGGCGAGGTATACAATCTATACGATTGCAAAATTGCAAAAAAAATGGTGAAGTATAAGTATACACAGCAGTCTTTACATACAACTTTCATAATATTACAATGTTAATAAAATGTTCATTCATTGTTCTGTCTGCTACTCTTGTATTGTTATTATTATCAAATCTCCTTCTTCACCCATTTTCTTTATCAATTTAATTGTGCAAATAGCTTAGAAGATCTCAAAGAATATCTATTCTTAAATGACTGCAAGTCTTTTTCCTTCATCTGTTTTTCTCACAGCCTGAAGAGGAGTCTTTGCCGTTGGCTCAATCACTTCTGAATGCCCTGGCCGACTTGCTCTTTTGTCCGGACTTTTCAGTTGTTGCGTCTAAGAAACAACAAGCAGCAGTCAGTATTTGCTTAACGTGTATCTTTAAATTGAGCCGCATTGGGCAACATTTTCCCTCAAATTTTGTAGCCCAAGGGAATGTGTTTATTGGTTATATTTTCCAAAGTCAAGTTTGAGGTTTATTGAACTTTTTGTGTATTGTATGAAGCTGAGAACAAAAATGATATTAAGAGATTGTGTCCAAAAATCTCTGTGTACCTTATGTTTGTGTATAGTAGTTTGGCCTATTTTGTGTACCATTTTGTTATGGGATACCGGGAAAAATTACCAGAGAAAACGTGACTTGTAGCCAGTTTTTTGTTGTTAGATTCCATAGCATTCCAAGGACACTGCCCTTTTTTGTAATTTTAATCTAATGAAACAATCAAAATTGTCAGCGTTTTGTTTTATGATACAGTTTTCACTTTGAGGAAAGTATGGAATTAAAATTTACTCACATTTAACAGCCCTACAAAATTTCACATATATACTGGTACCATGCAATTTGACATATCACTTTCCAAAATTTCTGTTAGACCAGAAATATAGAATATACAGTATTCCTATATCGCCTTTGTTGTGTATGCTTCGTAGCATATAGTATTAAAGTGTTAGGTTGAATCAAAGCAAGATTCGTAGTTTCAGTTATCAACAATAACTCAAATTGGAAAAGACAGACCTTTTCAGGCCTACAGTATGAACCATACGGTACAGTAACAGAAGTCAGTAGAGGTTCCAACTGATGTTGTTTGTGAACAGATTTTTGTGATAAATTAAAAAATTCTACTGATGATCTTTAATTTGAACAGAAAAAAAAGAAAACAAATAAATGGAAGAAGCTCCCCTTTGCTCTCATAATGTTTTGGCTTTTATTGAAGCTTCATGAGATAAAATTTGTTTTACAGTTACCATATAAATTACCATATAAATTACCATATAAATTACCATATAAATTACAGTTACCATATAAATATATATAAAAAAAAATCTGTTTTCATTTTGAACTTTAGGAGAAGCCAGACGACCCCCAGAGTATTGACAGCTGCGAGTATATTTGGGAAGCAGGTGTTGGTTTTGCAATATCGCCCCCTCACAATGCCCAACTTGACCAAAACAGGACAGAGTTGCTCAAATTGCTTCTCACTTGCTTTTCAGAGACCATGTACCTTCCACCAGTCAGTAAGTAACAGCATGTTGTGATGATTGATAAATCATATGATAGGGGACAGTTTCTGTATTACGTATAATACTGACTTGTGTAGATTGTGGAAAAGTAGCATCCTTACAAATAGTCATTTGAAATACAAGCAGTGATCTTGATATAATTTTCTGGAAGATTACATCATTGCAAGTGTCACCAATTATGTTAGAAACATTAGGAATTGTATAAACGGTCACCCATGATCAATTTTACCAAGCAATTTAAGGTAGAATACTCTATATAATTGCCTCATTGACTAACACATTAAATCATCAAAGTAATGTGCTCTCTAAGTACTTGTAGAAGTTCTCACTAGCTAAACCCTACCCATCACTGGATAGCTGATAAGTTGGCCATTCATGGCACCATGAATTTTCCGTATCATGACCACAAATATTTTCATATTGAGAGTCCCAAGTTTTTCGCCACTGGTTAACAGATCTCTGTACTCAGTTGAAAACACTGCTCTTGAAAGACCTCAAGAGGTTCTAAATTTGTCTCAATTGACCCAATTTTTGCACCACAGGTACTTCCATAAATTTTTTTACTCTGAAATGCAAGCTACGAAAAGCCAGATCCTGTTTGATAATGTATCGAAAAGGAAGTTCTGTTGCTTTTTTGGCATTCGGTTGGATTGGTTATACTGTAGACTCTATATGGAGTATGCCATCTTCATGCCAACCTAAAATCCCTTTGATCCAGTGAGGTGGATCGTAACCTTATTGTTTAATTTTTTTTATTGTTTCTTAGGTGATGCTCATTCCATTCCTAATCAGTGGATCACCTACCTATGCTCCTCTGATAACAGGTAAAACCTCAAGAAGAATCCTTCCTTTTTCTTGGTGTGTCATGACTTTATACATTTATGAACACATTTATGTTATTTTGGTTTTATATTATGCAATGATTTGGTACTAATGGTTTACCACAGTAATGAGAGTCACTGCTTTAAGTTGTATTCACTCAACCGATCGTCCATTGAAGTGCCTTTTTAGTTATTGAGAGGTGGCTGAGCATTTCTCACGCTGTACAAGTTTTTCTACTAACATAAAGACAGGTTTATCATACATTTGCTGATATTTCCATTTAAAGTATTGAAAGTAAAAGCTGTTTTGTTCTACCTTAGTTCGTGTCAGTATATTCATGGATTTATTTTATTTTCACACAGTGATATTTTGAAATGTCACAATGGCTCAACACATATTCTATACTAATTTGTGCAGTGGCATGATCTTCCTTTACAGTAGGTCAAGAATTTAATGCTGTGTTCATTTTTGAAAATCAAGTTAGGCAAAAATGATGTCATTCTCTAAAGGGATATTATTAAACATTGAATGTTGCTTAACATTTTACACAATTTCTTAGTACGTTACACTGTCTTCAAAATGTGTTCACATTCATAATCTTTTCAAACAACTCATTAGTTTACCAGGTGGTAAATAAATGTTTTCATATTGATTGACTTGAAGTGACATTCATATTAATTAACTATAACAGTCTTGTATTATATTAATTAACTATATCCCTCTATTGGTTACAGGCATGCCCTGCCCCTTTTCACATCTCTTCTCAACATTGCCTGCGCGTACGACCCGGTCGGGTACGGTATGCCGTACAACCATCTGTTGTTCAACGACACAAGAGAACCGCTAGTGGAGGTTGCAGCACAGATACTGGTAGTCACCCTAGACCACACACAGTCCAGTCCTAATGCATCTACCTCTATAGATGGAATTGAAGATTCTGGAGAAGTAAGTGAATTTCCGCTCTGCTTTTACCATCCCCAGTACGTGGGAAGCAACATAGGATTTGCTTCAAACTTTCTCATGAGTAATTTGTCTTACTTCACATCATCAAGGAAATAAATAAGCAACTTTCAAAAATAATTATTCTCAAAATTCATTAATTAATTCAAGATTTAGAGAAGGGTAGGTTATTACCTACCCTCTCCCTTAATCCTCTCTTTGTTCCCCTACAGTTTATCTCCTACCTCTCCTCTTCCCCTGTAGGTTTCTTTCTTTCTTCTCCCCATCCCTTGTCTACTAGTCCCCTTACATCTATCTAGCTCTTTTGTGTTCACCCTGCTCATTAACCTGTCTGTATTCTGTGGGTGTTATTGTCCTTTCTGTTACTGTTACTGGTCATTCAGCCTCTGAAGATCCTGCTAGGATCAGGATGTCAGACCCACTTACTTTTACACAAGATTATAGAGATGCAGATTTACTAAACCGTATGTCAATGAGGGTAGCATTGTAACAAGTTGCTTGTTTTAGGGTTGAGGCATGTCAGTTTTCTTGACTTGAGTCTAATGCTAGTCATTGTTTTGACAATCTGGTATAAGTCATTTCACATTTTGTGACTTGATTCATTGTTACAGCACTCACTCCCTGACTGAACATAGGCCTCTTTGACTTTAGTTTAAACTTTATTATCTCTTGGCAAATGAGGTGACTTTTAACAGCACTAAATGAATGTCTGCAAGTACTCCTATGAGCTTCACATACTGTTTCACTAAATTGCTCATCAGTTCAAAAATTGTTGTATTAATTTTGTGGATATTCTCAATTCTCTCTACAGCATGGCTTGACTGATAATTTATTCGTCAATTATCTCTCCCGTATTCATCGTGAAGAAGACTTCCGCTTCATCCTAAAAGGAATCACTAGACTTCTGAACAATCCACTCATCCAGGTGAGGAAAAAGTATTCAAAAAATATTTGATACACAGCCTACTTCTTCCCTTGTTCCGGTGAAGATATTGGTAATGTGAGAAGATATTAATTTACGACATGCCATTTCATTCATGTTAAAGATAGATGCATTGGGAGAATATGTTGATAAACAGCAATGGTCGTTACTTTTGATTTACTGCATTCGTACTTAGTCTTCACTTAGGTAAGACAGATTGCATGGAAGAATATATAGATGTACAACATGCCACTCATTTTTGGTAAGGTGTAACCGTTGGGAGAATATTTTGAGTTACAGCGTTGGTGGTTACTCTTTGATTTACAAGATCGCGTAAAGTTCGTTGGAAGTTTGGCCTGGTAGGAAAATGGTACTAGAAGATTCTGCCACTAATTCAGGATAAAGATAGAAACTACTGGGAGAATATGTTGATTTATTAAAGCTTGCAGCTATATATAACTGACTGCTTATTCAATGAAACAGTTCAGTAAATGATCAGTATAAATAAAGTGTAAATAATACAACGACTTTGATCGTTTCTTTCGTCAGACCTACCTGCCAGGTTCAACTAAGAAGATAGCGTTCCATCAAGAGTTGTTAGTGCTTTTCTGGAAGATGTGCGATCACAACAAGAAATTTCTCTTCTATGTGCTCAAGAGTAGCGACGTGCTCGACGTATTAGTGCCAATCTTATACCATCTGAACGACGCCAGGGCTGATCAGTGTAAGTCTCCCAGCTGCCCTTGCTGGACAGGAAAGAGCTGCTTGTGGCTCTTGATTCTCTTGTACTTTCATGATTGTTGATGTGTTGAAGAAATTTGAGAACTGTAACATGCCAAGAGCATGAAATATACCCTCTGATTTTGATTATCTTGTACTTTGAGATTGATTTAAAGATCCCTGGACTGCTTTCTTCTAACAAAGTAGTAGCATAAAGTCAGTGGTTTCGTCACTGATGTAGAATTGATGTGGAGGGGGATAATTGAAGGGAGGGACAAAAACAAATTTTTTTGGGGGTATGCCGGATTAAGTACAGCTTAGGTTCTGATTGGACTATCAGTTACTGCTTTACTGTTGAAAATGTAATTTGTGCAAGTTGTAGGTAATTGGTAATTATCCCTTTTCCCCTTCCCCATCCCCCGTCACCCCTCTACCTTTCTTTCCTGGTTATGCTAATTGTTTGCATAGTGTAGATGATTTATATACAGAGGTCTTGTTGTAAGTTAACTGTTCTGCTCCGACTTGACCGATCCATCAATCGATCAGTTATCATTTCTATTCTCGTTACAGCACGTGTTGGTCTCATGCACATCGGTGTCTTCATCCTTCTGTTGCTGAGCGGCGAAAGGAACTTTGGAGTCCGTCTGAATAAACCGTACAGTGTCCGGGTCCCCATGGATATACCAGTCTTTACTGGGACCCATGCTGACTTTTTGGTTATAGTAAGTCGAATAAACCTTACAGTGTCCGGGTCCCCATGGATAT
>JAIPMN010009745.1:20562-37713 GCA_020650975.1 Apostichopus californicus
ACCCATGCTGACTTTTTGGTTATAGTAAGTCGAATAAACCTTACAGTGTCCGGGTCCCCATGGATATACCAGTCTTTACTGGGACCCATGCTGACTTTTTGGTTATAGTAAGTCGAATAAACCTTACAGTGTCCGGGTCCCCATGGATATACCAGTCTTTACTGGCACCCATGCTGACTTTTTGGTTATAGTAAGTTAACGTACCTTTGGTTGAAATAAGTTTCATCAGTGTAAAGGAAATTTGCTATTTCGGCAAGAGGGGGGGGGGGCAAAAGGGAGTTGAGGGAATTGCTTGATGATTATCTACACTTTTACGATGTAATGAATACAGTAGTTTGTTATGAACAGCATAATGATGTATCCAGATCAACCATTAGCATCAGTATTCTAAAGTGAGGAATGTATTAATCTAAGGTACTGTACTGTTTGATGGCAATAGGTCCTTGATGTTACAATTTTTAAGCAGAAATCCAAGTAGTTCTTTATTATTTACTTTTCAGGTTTTCCATAAGATTATTACCTCTGGTCATCAGAGACTTCAGCCCCTGTATGACTGTTTGCTGACTATTATTGTAAATGGTAAGTGAATAAAATGAGGCAAATTTGATGCTTTCTTTTGTATGGTAAAATTTTCTGTTTTTTTTTTATTTTTTTGAGTCAGTTACAATCTGGTGGCACCATATTTTAGATAAGGTACAAAATAAGAAAATCTGTAACTTTTAATAAATATTTCCATGTCTTTTCACAGTTTCTCCTTACCTGAAGAGCCTGTCCATGGTTTCTGCTAATAAGTTGCTCCATTTATTAGAGGCTTTCTCCACTCCATGGTTCCTATTCTCTAACCCCTCTAATCACCATTTGGTGTTCTTTATCCTGGAAGTGTTCAACAACATTATTCAGTACCAGTTTGATGGTAAGTTCAGAATTGTCCAAAGGCAACAACGTTAATGATAATGCTGACCTACTACCTTTCAAATTTGCAGTTTCCATTCATGTTTAATTCATCTTATATGTTTATGTTGTTATCCAATGTGATATATCTGTACAAAAAATAGAGAAGGAAATGTGTTGAGTAGTTATGAGAAAGTCTTATGCAAGTACTTTGTATTATATTTTCATTTCATTTTGTTTATAAAAATATTATAATTGCAAGGGAAAACAAGAATTAACAAGGAATAGACATCTTTAAGGAAAGCAAGAATTAACAAGGAGTGGACATCTTTATAACAAGATTTAACAAGGAATATACATCTTGAAGGAAAACAATAATTTACAAGGAGTGGACATCTTTAAAACAAGATTGAACAAGGAATAGACATCTTGAAGGAAAACAATAATTTACAAGGAGTGGACATCTTTAAAACAAGATTTAACAAGGAATAGACATCTTGAAGGAAAACAAGAATTAACAAGGAGTGGACATCTTGAAAACAAGAATTAGTAGATTTGTTTTAAGCAAAATGCAAATAGATGAATAAAACATTCTGGTGAGTTCTTGAAGAAAAAATAAACACTTTCAGGTAGCTCATAGTTTATTAATTAAAAGATAAAAGCAAAACCAAAGACTCGCTGTCTTGAGGGTTTGTGTATTAGTTTAAATAAAGAAATTTATCTGCTTTCTTTGATTGACACCTAACATTCCCTTTTTTCACAATCCAGGAAATTCCAATTTGGTTTACACCATCATTCGAAAGAGGAATGTTTTTCATCAGCTAGCGAATCTGCCAACGGACCAGAGCTCAATTTCTCAAGCATTGACCCGCAGGGGAAAGAAATCGGCCCCAACACCTACAGGGGAACAGATAGAACAACCCATGATGGAAGGAGCCTTACCCCCGGTGGACGCAGAGCCAGGAACCTTTAAAGCTTCACTGGCAGCTACACCAGGTTAGTCTTGTTATCTGATTTGGGGATCTATGATCTATGGGGATACTCCCCCCCCCCCCCAAGGTAAACTAGTACTAGAACAAAGATGCATCCTATGTCCAGGAAAACCAGACCTGAAGGAAAAGTGGTCTTTTAATTTGCACCGTCCAGGGATACAATAAGGTCAAAGCCAACACGGCAGCGACCAGATAGAAAAGTTATTTTCCCATCTCCCAAAATCTGTTGGCCACTATTAAATATTAAAGCTGGTTTCACTATGTTACGATTGTACACTTAAATATAAGTTTTTATAAAAGAGGAATAAATTTCTGGAAAAATGGAATTGATTGAAAGTTTCTCTTTCTTCTGCATTTGCATATTCATAACAAGCTATCAGGTGGTTTATTAGACAAACATGTATTTGGGAGTCTTGAGAGATAAATATGCCCAACTCTCAAAGAAGTTACTGGTCAAGTAAATGCCATGTAGCAGAACTGCTACCCATGCAAATATTAGAAAATAAGTGAAACTTTCATACAGTAAATACTGTGGAGTTATACGGAAAGTAAACTTGCATAAAACTGATACAAAAATGATTATAGCTTTAAAAGCATTTTGGTTTCAGAGTATTCCATCATTTGATTATTCTACCTCAATGGTATCTTCATAGGAGAAAACAATATCATCTATTTTGGTTTATTCTGTTTAAGAGGGAGAAAGGGGAACAATGTTTTAAATTTTAACTGGAATAAAACCTCATGCCATTATCCATTTATAGTGTATATCTGTGTGTGTTACTATATGTAAAAACATCATTTTTTTTTACTTTCAGCACTTCTTCTAGATTCAATCAAGCCTGGTAACCTTTCTTCCTTTATGACAAAGGGTTTTCATTGTTCTTTCTCTGTTTTGTTCAGACATTAACAGCAACTTTTAAATAATAATAAACAGCACTGGTCACTGAAAAGCTGCCATATTGTAAATCTCAAAGTGTCTTGTTATGCACCTGAAAATTATCCTGAGCCCAGCTATGGCAAACCTTGAAATTTGTTTGAAACAGCAGTGTCACCTTTTAAGCTTTTTATACGAATCCCCTTAATTATAAAGATCGTGCAGGCATTTAATACACATTAATACAAGTTTCTTCTGTTGGAACTCAGGAGGCTTCAAACAAAAGGAATCACGAATTTCGTGTCCCACACAGTGTTTGTATGTTACGACACATCTGTTGCAAAAGCTTCAAAAAGTATGTCCACACAGGCCAATCACAATGCTAGATTTAATGGGACAGGGCAAAGAAAATGTTACGGATGGAACAGGATTCGAACCAGTGACGTTGGCTGGGCAGTCCTCTGTTGTTCCTTTACCTTTATAATTCTAACTTTTAAGACAGAGCTTCAGAAACAAGTCATTAAAGCACCAGCATTTTTTTCTTCTGCAATTGTAAAAACCTGGTTTTGGACAAAAGCTTCAGATCTGGATTGATTCTTTTTCGGTGACTTTTGTTGTTTTTTCATAAGTCTATTCAGACAGTGATGCTACGGACTCGTCACATTTATCTGACACTGATCCGTTCAAGTTTGGTAAGGAGATTCTGAAAACGGTGGGACTTGAGGCATAATTATAACTATACTTAACATGGTAGGATGACGGTAAAGGTTGGATCCATTAGGACCAAATATAACCGGGATGGTGACATAATAATAGTTATATTCGAAATCACTCATTATATCTGCAAAACCTGATCATGTAAAGGATTTAAGTTTTCCAACTACTAAACCTGTTACTGACACGGTTTTTTACATGGGGTTGATTTACCAAGTACTGACATTTTTCATGTTATTGTTAATCTTGTAGTTCAATTGTCACAACTTAACTGGGCAGTGGATTTTTTGCAATCACTGTTGATATTTGGTGCTATTGTTAATCCTGGCATCTGGCACAAATAAACCTATGGGTTGAAAGGACTTCACTTTGGGATGTAATCGCTACTGAAGTTTCACGCTAATGTTTATCCTGGGATCTCACTGTCACATCTAAGGCGGGCTAGAAGAATGGTTTCACTTTGGGATGTAATCACTACTGAAGTTTCACGCTAATGTTTATCCTGGGATCTCACTGTCACATCTAAGGCGGGCTATAAGAATGGCTTCACTTTAGGGAGGTAATTGCTACTGAAGTTTCAAGCTATTATTATACCTCGGATGTCACTGTCACATCTAAGGCGGGCTATAAGATTGGTTTCACTTTGGAATGTAATCGCTACTGAAGTTTCACGCTAATGTTTATCCTGGGATCTCACTGTCACATCTAAGCCGGGCTATAAGAATGGTTTCACTTTGGGATGTAATCGCTACTGCACCCATACATGTTAATGCTGCAGCACTTGAGGGGTAATTATCCCAACTAATCTTAATTCTGCAAATTGGATATTGGTTTGGTAAAAATGGCTGCTCTAAATTCACATTTAAATAATGATCACTTTGATATTGTTATCCCACCTTTATCCTGGTTATGTTAATTGATCCCTTGGGATGAACAGCTGACTAATCCAAATTTACATAATATTATGGATCACATGGGTGCCATTGTTCCACCTAAATCCCACTGGCTAAGCATGACTGTAAATTGATCCCTGGTGATGATGATGATAAGTTGACCAATCCATATATTGCATAATATGATGAGATCACTTCGGCCTGACTTCCCAACTACTTCAAGTGATATATAATGATTTTCTCTTGGAGTCTATTATCACATACTAATTGTCTCCTAATAGTGCAATTATCTCAAATATGGGTAATAATCACTCATTTTAGAATGGTTTCACTTTGAGGTTTATTAGCACAGCTAAGTCAACTAACAGCTGTATCCCACTGCTGCTACTAACACTTCCCCCACTGCTGCTGCACTGGGTTTCATTCTCATGTACTTATGGTGTCATCAGTTTAACAATAAAGATTCATTGACAACACATAACCTTCAGACAGTTTGCCAGGGCTTACCGTCGTTTACAAACCAGTCGATTGTTGGAAAGTGGTTGAATGGTACCCTACAATTTGCAATGAAAGATATTTTAAATGGAATGTAGTGTATAAAGTTTGGCAACACACTGATGACACATAGGGTCAATACCATCCTTTTGAGTGTAGTCCTTCAGTGCTATGTTAATTGAGTATGAGATATTTGTGCTTAAGTGCAGCAGCCACAATTTTTTTGCAGGCGAACCATTAAGTCTGCTTAGCCAATCGCACACACATACGGGAAAAGTATTTGATGGTTGGGTTTGAAATGCTTCTTTTTTATTAGGGGGGTTGGGTGAATTTGTATCATTCACGCATAATCAGTACTGACGAGACAGGGAATTAATGGTCAGATAATTACTCAATATATAACTGCAGCTGCAATATGTGGCTTTTCAAAAGGACCTTTGCACTAGCAACTGGCAGTTTTACAATTTTGAAATGAAGTTTTAAAAGTTTACTTTTCATGTTTAGGAGTCACATATGTATGAAACATTCATGTTGACATTCTGCTTAAAACTTGAACAAGTGCTACAAAAGAGTTAATTCTGCATTTGCTCATTTCGGAAATTAAAGAGAAATTTCATCCCAACTTTCCTTGCAGGACAGTGACCATCTCGTCCTTCACCTTCACTAGTCAAACCACTTTTAAGCAATATCAACAATATCTGATAGAAAATTCTTGAATGTAAACCCAAGAATAGTTTAATGCAGCGTTTACGTTACGGATCAAATCCTGTGCTCTCATTTGCTGAACAGGAAGTTAAGTATCTTAACTAGAAGAAAAGGCAAAAAACCATATGACGTGCAGCATTGCTGCTGATGCCTGTTACTATAGAGTCAAATTATGCACATAACAAACAACAACGGAAGATAAAGGTCTCCACTGATCCTGTATCAATACCGAGCGGAGTTGTCATTTAACACAGAGGGCATGGTCTGATCCCCTCCCCCCCCCCACTACGATCCTAGTCTATCGCAGGGCTTAACACCAGGTGCAAGGTTTGACACCGTGCTCATGGTCTAATGTAAAGAGGGCATAACCAGCTGTGGAGCGGTTGATTTAACAGTTGCATGCAATACGCAGACCGCATCCATCGGCAAAATCAAGCTCAAATATAGCTTATGTTCATCATACTGACAAACATCTAACACATGCCTACTAAACACAAATGCAAGTTTAACATCCTTTGAAGTAACTTTATTGAAGTTTATTTTCTTCTGGGAGTTGCTGATATGCTTATAATATCTATCTATATATATATACATGCTTTTTCAATCAGTTACATATTTTTGCTACTTATATAATAGATTTTGTTATAATAATGTTTTGGATTAGAGGAGAGAAAATTTAGGCTTGAATGGGACACCAACCAGTAAATTTAGAAATTTTAGCCATGCCCTATACCAACTGAGCCATCCAGTGCTTAGTTTATGATAGCTGGGAATAATTTATCAGTATGGCATCAAAAAATTGGCCAAATTGCTATGTGACTCCAAAGATGCATAGCAGGGTTTGTTAATTAGTTGTTGTAACCGAAAACCTTTATTGTCAGATTTGAAATGTTCCTGTGAACTCAACAGGACAATTAATAATACAGTACCTGATTGAGTTACACCCTGTTATTCATTCATATTTGATTTAATTGTATACCCAAATAAATATACTAATTGGTTGTAAGCAATTTGATGCCACTTGTAAACCATTAACTTGTCAATGCATAACAGGGAGCACTTAATACAGTATTTCAAATGCTTAATATATATAAAGCTAGTATTGTTGTTTTAGTACTTTCATTTGAATTTCAAACTTATTTAAGTGCTTGTGTAAACAAAACTATTGGCTTGCTACTGCAGATATTTGTATTGTGTTGAAAATTGAAGTTTAGTTTCTATATATTCATCACAATATAAAAAATTCAAAAATTCAATTGCATAAAAATTAGTGTCGTTCCATCATCATAGTTTATAATAGGTTTTCAAACGGGGATTTTTTCTACAAATTAAATGAGGTTGGTTTTGTATATTAAGGAAAAACGTGAACCAAGGGAACGCATGTTTGTTTTTCTACTCTCTAATTCACAGAAGAATATAGATAAAATCACAATTTGTTGAATAAAGAATAGTTGAGTGGGAAAACTTTGAATCTTATATGTGGGGATGAGATGGGATGGAAAGAATATATATGTGTTGGTTTTGACATATTTGAAGATGAGCTATTTGGCCTTTTCTGCTTTTATTTCCAAAAGATCTTTACTTTCTCTACATTGTTATGTAAACATTTGAATTAGAAAAATTGAAGAATTTTGTCTTTCCTTTTTCACAATCAGGTGTTGCGTCAATGACAGAAACATCAAAAGTGATGCCAGGAGAAGGTGTCGAGGGTGCGGAGGGTGCAGAGGGAGGGGAAGAACCCAAAGACTCACCAACCAAGGAGGAGAACAGTGACCAGGCTGGGGTAAATTACCAGGTTCACTCTGTTCACCTGAGTGCCATATTCTTTATAAATAATATGAATATTTTTCTCTCTATGTTGTTCACTATCTGGTAATTCCCCTCAAGAGTCATTTTGTGACTTTAGACAGTAGTATAGGATTGATGTGTCATGCAACAAAAGTGAAAAACTTTTTTTTTAGTTGCTTTTCTATAGCTATTGAGGTGTTGAAGATATTCACCATTAAAATATGCTAAAATGTCTGGCATTCTGCTTTAAGGCTAAAACGATGTAGAGAAAGGTCCTTAGAGCAGGCCTGTATGATTAAGTTTAATCAATTGTTTTATAAATACTAATTATTCAGTAATTGTTCCTTTAACTTCATACAAACTGCAGAACAATCCAGATGGCTATTCATGAACAATACTGTAACAGCTTAGCCTTGATTGGTTATCTTTGTTCTGTACATCCTTCCATAGCAACATAGCAACCTGCTCTCTTCAATTGACCATGTGTGTACATTAATCACAGTCATTAGTAACCTGTACTATTTATGCACAGCGATGTACAGTACCTTGCCCAACTTTGATTGGTTATCTTTGCTCTGTACATCCTCCCATAGCAACATAGCACCCTGCTGTCTTCATTCTTCAATTGACCATGTGTGTACATTAATCGCAGTCATTATTTACCTGTACTACTTATGCACAGTGATGTACCTTGCCCAACCTTGATTGGTCATCTTTGTTCTGTACATCCTCCCATAGCAACATAACATCATGCCTTCTTCCAAGCTAAATTCACAAACACTTTTCATATTGATTTGTTCACACAGGCTCATCAGCCTCCACCACCAGGAGCCAGCGATACTGAGAGTTCAGCAGCAGAATCACAGCAGTCTGCTGCTGTTTCTGTTGCCAAGGCCGAAGCTGCTCCAAGCTCTCCACCGGAGGAATCCTCCTCTTTGGAGGAGAGGCAGATTCAGAGCATGCAGAGGACCGCCTCGGTCTCAAGCTCTGGTACTACCACTACAGTGTCCACTGAATGGCGAGCAACTCCAGACTGGGTAAATTTACATCTCTCTAATAATGTGGCGACGACTTGGGAACCAATTGAGAGAAACAATTCTTTAAGTGTGGAAACAAAAAACACCTTGGAATCTAAGAAACAAAATTGCAAATGTCATGTGAGAGTTGTGAATTAGCAGAGGTACCACTGCGGTATGACACCTTTGACAAAATCAACATATCAAAAGCCAAGATATCAGTGTACATGAAATAGTCTTAAGATGAGTAAAATGAAGCATCACTTGATTGCAATACCAAAGTCAATGGAGACTCTTGCTATGAAAATTTGTCAAAACTAAGATTGCCATGAAAGTACAAACACAAAAACTAATATGGATGACTAAAAGTTTTGCATTTAGGTTTTGGCCATGTATGCATATCAAGCTATTCTATACATATATATAATATATATATATATATATATATATATATATAGCTTATATGCATATATAGATATATAGATATAAATATATAGATAGATATATTTCCACTATCCCATCAATCGACCTCTTCCAGAAGTTTAACATTTCAGAAGCTTAATCATATTCATATTTCAGTGAGTATACAGAGTGTAGCAAATGTGTAATACTGCCCCCATTCGCCTCTTTAGTGCACAAACGTCATAAGTGTGAGCCAGATTTATCAAAAAATACACATGATTTATTTATAACTTTACTGAATAATAAAGCTAGCAATTTCAAAATGAAATTTCCTTTTAATGGCAATGTAAGTGTGTAAGCAATTAGCTTTCTGCACCAACAAAGTGAAATAAACCCTGTTACACATTTAATTATGTCTGGCCTTTTTTCTTCAGGTGCAATTATGGAAGCAGAAACTTCCTCTACAGACTATTATGCGGTTATTACAAGTCCTCGTGCCACAAGTCGAGAAGATCTGCATTGACAAGTAAGTGAAAAATGGTGTTACTTTTATGGTTTTTGTTGTTGTTTACTTGTGTTCAGTTTGAATGGATTCAACGTCTTATCATTCAACCATTCCCATAGATGGGAAGGAGAAAGGGGGGGCGGGAGGGAAGGGGCAGTTAATTTATTTATTTAAATCTGATATTGAACATTTTGAATGTTGTAGGTATTGAATGGGTGGTAGTTTTAGTTGTGTTCTACTTGACTAGACAGTGCAGCTTTTCTACTTGATATGCTTTTAAATTAATTCAGTTGATTAAGATCTGAATGGACAACTGACCAGAAAACTTAAAACCAGAGATATTTCATTCATGCGAAAGTTCAAGTTAGTCATTAATTTCCTTTCCCAACCTTTCAATTTATTCTTCGTTTTTGTTAGCTTTTGTTAGACTCTAGGCCATAATGAATTGATGCAGGAGTACGTATCCTTCAGTGAATAAGTTGTTTGTTTGTCACACTTACATTCTGCAAATAGCCTTTTAATATGGTTTAACCAATGAAACACTTCAAAATTTGCCACACGATAACTATTTTCTTGCTCTTTTATCTCTGATCCCTTTGAATCGTTGCACATGACATCCACATTAATATAACTCAACCATGAAACCATTGCACACTAACTTTACAATTTTATTTACAAAAGAAAAGAAAAGTAAGTAACGTTACTGAGTTTCTTCAAACATTCCCTTTTTTTTTAATCTCCCATTTTTAGGGGTCTAACAGATGAAAGTGAGATCTTGAAATTCCTCCAGCATGGTACCCTGGTGGGTCTCTTACCTGTACCCCACCCTATCCTTATAAGGAAGTACCAGGCAAACAGTGGGACCACTCTGTGGTTCCGCACGTACATGTGGGGAGTCATCTACTTGCGGTAAGTTTAACTTAAAATTAGTCAACTTTTGTGGTCAAAGATGCAAACTTAATTTGATCCAATATTCTTTGATCCAATATCTCCTTGTTCCAGTATCCCTTCAGACCAAATTCCTCTTAGTTAAGATATATCTCTTTTCCTAGAGCATTTGGAGAAATTATTAAGTGTCATGGTATCCATACAATAGGTGATTAATCTTCTTCCTATCATATATGCAAATTTATAATGAAATTCTCACATCCTTCAGGAATATTCAATAGGCTGTACTTTTTAAGGTCTTTAAGTTTGTGTCCCATTTATCTCGTTAAACTTGTTTGATTAGTTTAGTGTTCGTGGAAGAATAATCAGGTTATCTAGAGATTATGCCAGGTTTTTATGGGTTTTTTTTTCATATTTAATGTTTTGAGCATTGCAAGAATGAAGTTATTAAAGATTTCTAGTGCATATCATTTTAAAGATTAGTAGATAATGGAACTAATAGATCCATTTGGTTCATTAAATTCCCTTTCCAAGGAACTTTTTCGTCCATGTAAAACGTATCCTTTGTAAAATTTTAAAACGTCCTAATTATGTCACCACTAGAAATGCAACTGGACTTGTTAAGCTAATGAACCAATGTCTTATGAGAAGTTTTTACCATACCAAGCAACATTGACATCAAATATATGTGGAAATTAAACAAAAGAGCTGCTTTAAGCAGTTGATACTACATTCAATTACATACTGTTGTTTGTTAATCTTAACAGGCTCTGTAATGTATGTGTAATGTGTATTTAATATGTGCATGATGTGGGTGTGTTCTTGCATGTACACAGTGGAATTGCATGTGTATTTATTCTTTTGGGGACATGGTTTAATTGATGTGGCTGCATAGGTTTCAAGATGACATCTGAAATGATATGCATCTTTGTGTGAGACAAACACTTTAATACACCTGGTGACCTTTCAGTATGAATATTAATTCGAGCTGGAATTGCACAGATAGGAAAAATTAATGAAATAAATGTTAGAATGCCCATTGCAAAGTAGGGGGAAATAATGAAAAGAAAATGATCAAACGAGTTACATATTATGGTAATTATAAATTTAAATATTGTGAGTCATGACCAAATCTGTTCAAACTGACAATTTACATTATTTTATAATTGAGAGATGAAAAGTTAACTAGTCTGTTTAAGTACTTGGACTTATTATTATGGTTATAAACATACATCGTTAGAGAGTGACAGTTTTGTAATAAGTTATGACACCAGTTACATTTTAAAATTGTCACTCGAACAAATTGATTATGGATCATATCTTGTAGAGATAATACAGTGACTCGACTCATTGAATCAACTCATTGGTGACAACGACTCGACTAAAGTGACTCGGCACAACTTTGGACTGTGGAGAGTTACAACAAGTCTGGCTAATGGGACTGCTTGATTCGATTTATAACTAACGCAGCTAACAGATTAATACTAACAGCCAAAGTAGTTACATCCATAACTTCATGGCTTATGCGACTGCTTGATACAATTTATAACTAACGCAGCTAACAGATTAATACTAACAGCCAAAGCAGTTACATCCATAGCTTCATTCACAGATGACTACTCTAAACATTCACCAATTTATCAATCCTGCAAATGTTCCTTCCCAATGCTCTATTATCTGTATCAGTAGCTTGCACACCCTCACACACACCCACACACACATGAAGTCATCTATAAGGATGATGGAGTAGTTATATCAATCCATCAGTCTTGCTAAGTGTTGTAAATAAAAAACCAGTATTAAAATCAGTCCAGGATTGAATACTTAGACAGATGGGTTCCAGTTTTCATTTATATAGCAGCAAACCATCAACCTATATCATGAGAATTAAACAATGCTGTCAAGAATCTAGTATCTTAACCACAAACTTCCATGCAACAATAACCACTGCAATATTCTGCACATTAACCCTTCTCTATTTCATCATATGACCATCCTCAGTTAACTGTTTTCGTTATTGTTGGTTTGCTCATCTGTTTTGTTTTATTTTTTATATATTTATTTATTTGTTTATTCTTTGTTTCTTTCGTTGTCGTTTATGTTGGATTTGTCTCTGTGGCTATTAGGCCAAAGCAACAATGTCCTCCACCCACCCCCCCCCCCATTAGATGTATTGAATTTAGTAAAAGTGCGTCACGTGGCTGTTCCCGTTGTCTCGCAGCTGAAGATGTAATCCGACTAGAAATTACACATTTCTTGCTTCAAGTTCCAGACCCTCCTTGGATCTCAAAAATCCTTTGGATGTCTAAGGTGCACATGATGGATTTTATTTGTGTGCAAAGTGCTAATTCTATATTTCTTTATCCACGCTTTTTCATTTACAGCTCACACATTTCACCATCTTCATTAATCTTTTGAAAGCATGACAGTTTCACTCATCAAGGTGTTTTCCTTTTTCTAACCTCATTCCACTCTCATTTAGCTACTGCAGCCTACTAACATCTGGCCATCGAGCATGTTGGGGACTCTCCACACAGGACACTTTTTTGATGTATTTTTTCTGTTTTAATGTTTTGATGTCTTTTTGAACTTTCAACCATGGCCTTTCGCTTTATCTTCCTCCAGGAATGTCGAACCACCCATTTGGTACGACACGGCTGTTAAACTCTTCGAAGTGCAGCGTATCAAGGATAGTTAATGTTGTCAATGTTTCGTGCGATCTTGTATGGTACCTACACCTTTTTTGATATCTTTCACCGTAGTGTTTGCGTCACTTTGTGGCATGTTTGCGTCAACATTCTCAGATATTTTCTACGTTTTAAGCCTGATTCTGTGATACTCTTGGAATCCATATGACTTCGAAGAGGAGGCAGAAACAGAAATAAGAGATTTTTTCCCCCACCATTTGTGTGACTTTACCCTCCTCCCTCTTACCAACCCAACCACCTACTCTTCCCATCTCAGCTACTTTATCTGAAGAGATTGTTATCAACATAAATGTATTTTTCTCTTGATGAACCAGCTCTTTTCTTCTCTGGTATACATAAATTGAGATAGTAGCGATGGTGTTTAGGTTGTAATTTCAATTTATTTTTGGGGGGGGGGGAATTTTCATATGCTTGGTTAGTTTAAACACCATAGAAAGAAAAGCTGTACAATATTTGAACAGGAGTTAACCTATTTGGCTTTTATCATGGCAAAGTAGGTAATATCCACTTGGAGGTAGATTATTCTTACCACCGGGGTAGAATTTGCCCGTATGGGGCACTTATTCTCCATCTTGAAGATATGGCCATTCCTTGGGAAGTGCATAATACTGGTCTTTTGTCTGTGAGCGTGACAAAAAAAACACCTGAGTCTGGGTATTTACGGTAAGTTCTGAAAAGAGGTTTCCTCTTTAAAAGTACTGAGAGAGAAGGGCCTATACTAGTGATTCTTTACAGGGATGCAAGATGTAGTCCTGATTTATTCAATTCCATGCATGCTTCATCCAGCATTCTTTCTCCCATAAAATAATAATTTAATACCTCTCATTCTCTTTCCGTCTACTTTCACAGCAATTTGGAACCCCCAATTTGGTATGACACAGATGTCAAACTCTTTGAGATACAGCGAGTTTGAGAATGGAGGTTGAAAGGAACAAAGAAAGAGAGACAGAGAGAGAGAGAATCATGTAGGATTGTAACGACCAGACAGAACCCTGAACAATGCAAAGTAAAACATTGTTTGCTATCAGCTCAACAAAAAAAAAATGTTTTTTTTAGTTTCCTTTACTAGCTAATAAGTTTGTTCTCTTCACTGTATATGAACTGCAGTCATGCTTCAATAGGTTTCTTTATATTCATGTCATGCATATGTATAATTCCTTATTTTGAGGTATATTTGGGCGATCTTAGTATTCCATGTCCTTTTAAAAGTAGTTTGTAATGTACAGTGAGTGTTAAACTACTACACATGATTGGTTAATAGGATGCATATTCTAACACAATAATCAGTAGGCAAAAATGTAGCCTATACCGTACAAAAGATTTACATGAAGTATTCATTTGCACTGTTTCTTTGTGAGGTGCCCCAAATCTTATGATAGTGTTATAGTAGTTAAGTTTGCAAAATAGTTCATGTTTTTATTTATTTCAACACTAGTGCAAAATAACAGTGGATATCGCATAAAACATGCACCATTCAAGTGTATTCTTTAAGGTATACAACAGAAGTCATACTTCTGTCTGTTACACATGTTTCATTTGAACACATGTTTTGCTCTACGAGTGCAGCCGTGGCTATCTGTGATGCGATCTCTTTTCAGCTATCCTAACATATGGATTGCACTAGCACTGCAGCCTAAGCTATATGGGCAGTGATTTCTTTAGAATAAATTTCATAAAACTGATTCATATCATTCATGAGAGTCCCTCAAATAGGTGAAATTATTTCAATTAGTCATCTTAGAATTGTTGTTCTTTTTCATCACATTCCTTCAGTTTCTTATTAATATTTATTCCTTTATAAAGTGTCCCGCTTATTAGATTTTGTGGATCAATTTTTATTTATTTATTTGTTGTTGTCACCTTATTTGAATTACCTCTATTGAACATTGCAAGGTTCCTTATGTCTGACTTGTTGTCGTACTGTGCTGTAGTAACCTACAATTTCTCGTACCCCAAAGTAGGAAAACTTTGGACAAAACTGATTTCCACCTTTCACAGTCTATTGGATGTGGGCATCATATTTAGGAATTAAAGGTGGTGAGTCCTCTCATTATAGAAAGCTTTTTTGGTGTATGTTACTGTGTATTGAAGAATAAGAAGAAAATACAAAAGAAGCATTTAAGTAGAGAGTGCAAAGTACAGTATTTAGTCCATTTCAAAAACAGGCATGAGCTTTTTCCGCGAATTCGCGGAATATCTGTGATTTCTTTTCTACCTCGGGGACAAAAACTTATCCTAACACACTGAAGCATACGCAAACTGGAGCCTATACCGAAATTTTTGCAAAGTTCCGTGATTTTTTTTTACCCCAGGCTGATCCCTGCAAAAACACCAGGACAGTTTGCTTGCAATTTTCCTGAAATGAATTCTAAGAGTGATTGAAGGGTGTAAATGAAACTGTCCTCAAATATCTCCTTGATTTTTTTTATTCTTTAGAGGTTACTTTTCTTTTTAAATTGTGGCCATAATTGTCAGACTTAGCCTGTCTTGGTGTATTCACTCTTTCTGAGTTCACAATGGTAGAAATGAAATAATAAGTAGTAAAGGATTGTATATAGGGTAGGGTCCTTGACAGACTTGAAGCCATGGCAGTGATATGGTTACCAGCACACTAACTAATTTAAATATGATTCCTTTGTGGAAAAGAATTATTAGTTTATTATTCATTGTAGTAACTAAATGTTTAAGTGAGTGTTCTCTAGGTGCAGATATTATTGAAAAATATAATTGATAATTATCTCTGATCTTTTTGATGTTTGATTTTTACTGCTTTACCAGTTTGAAAGAGTGGCAGTATTCACTTTTGTGTACACATTTATGATAAGTGTCATGTTAGGACTCGTAAGCCTACAACAACAACAACATATTAAATGAAATTTTAGACCATGAATTGTCGGTGTGATTGTTGAGAAACAAGGATGGTCAAAAAATGTAGTTTACTTTATTAGTTTATTCTTGCTGATTAAAAATGCACCCCAACAAAAGTCATACTTCTGAACTATTCAAAGGATGTGCTGTAAATTCCTGTTCAAAAACTTAAGTAGTTAAATGACAGCTGGGAGAAAAAAATCCATTCTCACAAACTGAAGCAAGAAAACAGAGAAAAGATGTTAATCAGTTGAAAATAATGCTGCATCAGATTTGAAAGATTCTGTTCCTTTTGTTTATAAATTCCTTTATTACAAGGGAAAGAAATTCTTCCACCAGATTGTTGTGCAATATGATACTAAAAAAAAAAAAAAAAATTCTTGATTTTGGCTGATTATTTTAATTTACCCGAGAGATGATTTAATTAAGTTCTTTTCAGAATATTTAAACGAATATGTTATTTATTTTATGGTGGTGAGTTGGTATATTCATGTATATATACCTAGGTATATTATATCTTAGAATTTCTTGCTTTTGATTGTGTTTATTTTGAAGGTCCACATAGTTTTGATCTTTGGAGAACAATGCATTACTAAATATACTCAGTGATGTCATGCTGTTATAGATATAATATTAAACAGAAATTGTTATTGACTTGCTGTAAAAGAATTTTTTAAATTTAATCAGAATTTCAGGAAAATGTGCTCTATAAAGATATGAAATGAGGTTAACTATGACCAAAAGTTTACAGCCCTCTCTTTACTACTAATGAGGTTTTGATCTTTTGGAGAACAATGCATTACTAAATATACTCAGTGATATCATGCTGTTACAGATATAATATTAAACAGAAATTGTTATTGACTTGTTGTAAAAAAAATTTAAAATTTAATCAGAATTTCAGGAAAAACGTGCTCTATAAAGAAAAGAAATGAGGTTAACTATGACCAAAAGTTAACAGCCCTCTCTTTACTACTAATGAGGTTTTGATCTTTGGAGAACAATGCATTACTAAATATACTCAGTGATATCATGCTGTTACAGATATAATATTAAACAGAAATTGTTATTGACTTGCTGTAAAAGAATTTTTTAAATTTAATCAGAATTTCAGGAAAATGTGCTCTAGAAAGATATGAAATGAGGTTAACTATGACCAAAAGTTCACAGCCCTCTCTTTACTACTCAGACCCTAAAATATACTAAAAACTCTCTGGGATGTTAGTCACATATAATGATCCACAATGGCTGTGGGTAAGATAGAGGTTTGGATCAAAGAAAGTATTTTCAGTAACTTTTTTAAAATGTTAAAGCAAGGTGTTTTTTATGACTTCCTTGTAGATTACAAATTGTTGAAACAGTTCAACCTTTTTTCCTTTCTTTTCCTGGTGGGGGTGGGGGGGGGGGGGGGG
>JAIPMN010009745.1:40471-61889 GCA_020650975.1 Apostichopus californicus
TCCCCCCGCTTAATGCTACAACATAAAGGTATGTGGAATGTACAGTTCAAGGTGGTTATGACAATACGTTTCACAAACTGTTATACAGTATCGTGTTGGTTTGAACAAAAAGAAACAGACAAATCAAGGTCTACTAGAGAAGAATACCATCGTGGATTTAAATTCTAATCCATAATGTTTGCTCTCAACGTACAACATGTAAAATGTTCAGGAGTATAAAGTAAAGAAGAAGGAAAAAAATATACAATTTATTTTTTAAGTATAATGGAATACTTTCTTGTTTCAAATATAGAAATGTTTTGTCATTCAAGGTGAAGTGTCAAGGTCATAAAATAGATATGATCAAGGTGAAAAGAAAGTAATGCCACAGCTGGTGTTTTTCAATACCAAAAGTTTTTAATACCAGTCCAGTACTTAATGAAGTTGAGTATGCGGTCGGAGTGGAGTCATTCAATCAGATTTCAAGTCCTGTATCGAGTCACACATGAAGTCAGGTATACAATGGTTAGTACAGTCCAAAATTAAGTCAGGTACAAAGACGAAAATGAAGCAAAAATACAGTCAGGTATTAAGTCAGGTATGGAATACGCATTATAATATGCAGAAATTTGGAACAAGCTAACACTAAACACTAAACTACATTACAATTTGACATCATAAAATGACTGAATGGCACAAAAGTTCCCTAAAATGAACAACTTAACAATTTGCACTTTTTGTACATTTCATTTTGTCTGTGATAATCTGTGAGAAATGCTCAATACAACAATAAATGGGAATCAAACTATAATTTCCCCCTCCACTGATTAAGTACAGATAATCCAAGAATTCACTACACCATATAAAATGAAAATACCCTTTTAAGGTCAGACTGAGCAATAAGGATACCTTAAGTTAACACTGAAGAATTGCAGGAATTTTTAATTTTAAGTATCCATGTCTGAAGCATAAATTACAACAATCGCTGTTTTATTTCCATATCTATATGTAATAATTAACCAAACACCAAAAGGGCTCTGACATGCTGAAACAATCAATTAAAAACCCCTTGTATGAATCAATAGTTAGCAAATAAAAGGCTGAGGGTAACATTATAGATTGAGCTGATTAATTGTTATCACTGTTTTACTTGACTCATGTCCATCAAAAGAGAGACGCCACACACACATACAACACTATAAATGGCTACGACACACCACTGCTTCACAGGAGTGTCAAGGGTCGGGTCCGACCCCGGCCCCCCCCCCCCCCGGGTCCGACCCCTGCCCCCCCCCCCCCGGGACAAGCATGTCACCGGGCACACCTCTTGAAGGCCTCATTGTCTCCTTACGTATATTACGAAGAAGACAATACACTACTCTTAAACAAATATTTCCCCAAATATTTGACCGCAGACTCAAGGGCTGACCCCCTCTTGTCAGGCCTGCCTCTTCATGGATATGCATCAGCTTCTAATGTCTCCCAGATAGCATTCTTGTTTTATTAGAGAATATTATTCCTCACTACATTTGAAATAAAATGTCACTTACATTTTTGTGTTCTTAATAATCCTTCTTCTTTCAATCTTTTCAATTTTACCATCTTTAAACCGATTCTATGAAAGACTTGTAGTAGTCGGCAGATTACCGGGATGGTTTTTCCCATTTTATTTTTTCTTGACCAGTTGTTTATTATTTCTTGACCAGTTGTTTATTTTTTCTTGACCAGTTGTTTCCGTTGCTGTTCTAGAAGTGACTCGAGGTGGTCCGCTCTCTTCACTGCAGATGCCTGCTGCTCTTTGAGTTGGTTCACAACCTCTTCTTTCTTTGATATTGCATGCTTTACTCTGTGGGGGAAAAAATTCAAAATGAAAATAAATATGGTACATGGAAAAAATGTTTTAAAATGCCATTATCTTAATATTCCTTCCCAAACAGCAGCATAAACCTTCTTTATTTCTCATCCATCTCCTCTGTTTTTGCATCTCCCATACTTTTCAATTCCTTTGCCACCATTTCAATTCAGGAATTCAGTTTACTCCATTGCTGTTCAAGCCTTAAGTTGACTTACCTCTTAACTTTTATATAATCCACCATCTTGTAAGGTAGACCTATCATCAGTGGCACTAGTCTTTCCTCTCCTCCACTTATCCATACCTTCAATGTACTTTCCCCATCTCCACTAATCTCTCCTCTCCTCTACTAATCCATACCTTCTATACTTCCCACCAGTGGCGGAGCGTCCATATAGTCAGGGGGGGGGGGGGGCGGCCCTTTTCAGCTTTTTACCACTTTTTACTTATTCGGGATTATTGACTTTTTTAATGCGCTCTCATCTACCTATTGACATTTGTCACATTTTGTTGGTGTGATTTTCTGACAAAATGCTCTAACGGCTATTTATTCTTCGTTTATCTGCAAATTTGAAAGGCCCGGAAAGGGTCATTTCCGGAGATCTAGGGAGTATCTTTACTCAAAAAAATTATGTACGCTCCGCGCCAACCTGTGGTGGCGCTCCGCTTAGATAGTGTCGAAAGCACCCCTACAGACCATTCTCGCCCCCTCTGACCAATACCCCTAGCTCCGCCACTGCTTCCCACATCTCTACTAATCTCTCCTCTCCTCCACTAATCCATCCCTTCTTGGTATCACCCAATCTCAACTAATCTCTCCTCTCCTCCACTAATCCATACCTTCTAGGTATGACCCCATCTCAACTAATCTCTCCTCTCCTCTACTAATCCATACTTTCTATGTACTTCCCACATCTCCACTAGTCTCTCCTCTCCTCCACTAATCCATACCTTCTATCAATTACCCCCATCTCCACTAATCTCTCCTCTCCTCCAATAATCCATACCTTCTTTGTACTTCCCCATCTCCACTAATCTCTCCTCTCCTCCACTTATCCATACCTTCTATGTACTTCCCCATCTCCACTAATCTCTCCTCTCCTCCACTAATCCATACCTTCTTTGTACTTTCCCCATCTCCACTTATCTCTCCTCCACTTATCCATACCTTCTATGTATGACCCCCATCTCCACTAGTCTCTCCTCCCCTAATCCATACCTTCTATGTACTTCCTCCATCTCCACTAATCTCTTCTCTCCTCCACTAATCCAAACCTTCTTTGTACTTCCCCTATCTCCACTAATCTCTCCTCTCCTCCACAGATCCATACCTTATATGTACTTCCCACATCTCCACTAATCTCTCCTCTCCTCTACTAATCCATACCTTCTATGTACATCCCCCATCTACACTAATCTCTACTCTCCTCCACTAATCCATACCTTCTATGTACTTCCTCCATCTCCTCATCCTTGCTCGTCTCTATCCTGCTAATCTCCAGTTTATGCCTGGCTCTCATCTCCGACATCTCATTTTTTAACCTCTTGTTCTCTTCCTCTGTGGCGACCAGCCGATCCGCAAACTCCTGACGAATCACGTCTTGGACGTTGTTGCGTTCCTTTGTCAGTCGGTCGCAGACCTGGTGAAATGATTAATAGAATAATCATCTTAATTCATTCAAAAATAAACTAGTTAATTAAATATAAAATAGCTTCAAAAATAACTTCTGATCATAAAACGTTATTGTAACTGTAAACATTACAAACTTATTTATCGGCCATGACACATTTCGGTTTGATACAAAATGCCAGAAGTTCGTCAAATCTTGTTTGTAGACAACCAAGCCTAAGTAACATAGTTGAGCCATCCAGTCGAGCTCTCCTACAATTTTCTTTCCTTAAGATGCCCACATGTTGATCCTGCATCATACAAACAATAACATAACACCAAAAAATTCCAAATATTCAGTTCAGCTCTTCCTTCAACTTATTTGAAATATAAAATTAAAAATCTGGCGATTTGGATAAGTGATGACAAGTATCCTCATGACATTTGACCTCCTCCTATGATCATGATGTGCATCTCTGACCAGACTGTAGAATATCCACACCATCCATCCCATTCAAATTCTCTTTCTAATTTTCTTACCTTCTTGGTATCTTCAACTTCCTGTCCCTTCTGTTTCAGTAATCCCTGATATCTGAAGTTCTCCGCCTCGAAATCTGCCAGCTTAGCTTTGATTTCGTTATATCTCTCCTGGGTGTTCCTCTCGGATAACTCTATCTCCTTCAGCTCCGCCTCATATTTGTCTCGTATCCTCCTACAAACAGAGCAGACATTGCGATGAGGGTGCATGCAAATTGAAATAATAGGTTCACTTTACTTTACACTTGTTGCTAGAACAGTAAGAACCATTAGGGTAAAGAAATAAGGGATGGGAGCAGGACAGAGATAACCCTCTGTTTTGGACTGCTAAATTAATTGACAGGGCCAATTTTTAATGGATAAGTACCTTTCTATGAAACCTTTCCACCCCCCACACCCCTCACCACCCCTTCCTGCCCTAATCATGTCTCTCTGGTTTACATCACTGATCTAATCAACATCATCCTCTTTTTGTGTCCAACCCAAAATTTCTCAAGCTTTTCTTGAAAATTAAATTTCCATAACTTTCTATGACAAACTTAAAAAAAACTTTGATGACTTTTATCATGTAACATGTTTGCAGTGTTGCTTTGGGCGTTTTTTCAGGATGGAAACCAGACTCAATTTATCAATGTCCCTGAAACCAGACTCAATTTATCAATGTCCCTTATCAACCCACCTTATAAATAACTTGAAACTGTTGTTCTACACCAGCGGGTTCTCAACAGGCGGCCCGCAAAGAAATTGGCCCACAATTTTGTGCTGATGGGGTATGTTGGCTAAGGCTTGTGAACCCACCAGTCCTTCCCTTCACATTGCACAATATATTTATAGTGAGAATATGGTTCTCTCTGGAACTCTTAAAAAATTACCCAAAAGCCCCTGTTCTACACTCTAAACATGACTCACTTGATTCTATTCTCGGCAGCCCTCTCCGTCTCGTCCCTGGCTGTTGCTGCATCTTCTTCTAGTCTAGTGATGACTAGCTCTATCTCCCTGTCTCTCTCTTCTCTTACTTTCTCCTTCAGCTCCCTCTCCTTGGACACCAGAACAGTCTCCTGTTTCTTCATGTAGTTTTCCTCCCACGACTCCTTCTCGATCTTCAACCTCTCGTTGAGGTCCTTCATCTCGCTCTGTCACGATGAAATCATACACACCCATCAGAACGTCTCCAAACATCCAAAGAGCAAGACACGAGCATTCGATAGAAATGTACATAGGATACTTCGGACATTCCAAACTCTGCTACAGGGTGAATAATCTGACACAGGCAGTAAAATTTCATCAACGCAAAATTCTACCTCTTTTGAAGTATTCCCAGTCTGTGACATACATTCCCCTCAACAGAGGGTTATCGAATTGTGAGATAGAAAGCAAACAACCAATTGCATATCACATCCTGTTCATACCTCATTTCTATCCCCTTATCCTACCCTTCAGGTCTACAGCTACCCTGTCTTTCCTATATTATTCCTTTCTTTTGATCCCATTTCTTACCGTATGTCTTCTCTCCTGGTCATCCCTACCTTTGATACTCTTCTCCCTCCCCCCCCCCCCACCACATTTTGATCTCATTTCTTACCTTGACTTTTTCCCTGGTCATCCCTGCCTTTGATTCTCTTTCCCCACTCCCCCTCCCCACATTTTGATCTCATGTCTTACCGTATGTCTTCTCTCTTGTTCATCCCTGCCTTTGCCACTCTTCCCCCCCCCTCCCCCTCCCCCTCCACATTTTGCTCCCATTTCTTACCGTATGTCGTCTCTCTTGTTCATCCCTGGCTTTCTCATACTCCTCTCTTAATGTTGATAGAGCTTTCCTGTTGTTCTCTTCCATCTGATGCTGTAACCTATCTAGTTCCTGCCTCTGTTTCTTAGCTTGCTCCGCTATCCTTTCTTTCTCCTCCTGTACATCCTGATACAACCTCCTCCTCTGCTGCTGGAAACTTGCCTCTTCCTGCTCTAACTGCTTTTCATATCTAAAACACAAACAGCAATCTCTTATATCTGCCAAACTTAAAGGATTTATCTTACAATATTCCTTGAGCTTGGAAAAACCATTAGCAGCAAAATGACATTAGTACCCCTTAGAGCTGTCACCTTCCCTACTCCTCCTCCTCTTGCCATTTCCCTTCCTCTCTCCTCCCCCCCCCCCCTGGCTTCCTCAAACAATATATTGGGGGAGCAAGTACCAACTTCTTTTCTCTACAGTTACAATTATCAGTCCTCGTTTCAAGTTGTGTTTGGCCCTATGGTTATGTCTTATTCCCTTCTTAACATTAGTACAATCTCCACCTTTCTGTTACAGCACTTGGAATTTTGAGCAGTGTACCATTATCTGTTGCATGTATATCCTTGTTCTACATTTACAGTGATTGAACAAACCAGCTAATTGGAGGAAAGCAGAGGAGCATATCCTCACCCACTAACTTAGATCCATTGGGTACTTACTTTCAGTGGTTTAACTCCCTCTCTCTAGCACATTCCTGTTCTTTCTCATGGGCTGATTGCCTTACCAGTTCCATTCCTATTAATTGAGATAATTCCTTGGCTCTTACTTTCATTGGTTTAACTCCCTCTCTCTAACACATCGCTGTTCCTTCTCATCCATTAGTTACTCCATGCAAGGGCGTAGGAACCGGGGGTGCTGGGGAGGCGCCAGCCCCCCCAGTGAAAAATATGGGGGGGGGCGGAAGTATCATTCCGCCCCCCCCCCCTGCTTCGCAAGTCAGAAAACCCCTTTTTCATTTTTGCCCTTGGTGCTCAGAACATTTTGGCATAAAAAAATCTCATTTGGAGCACCAAATTGCATCTAAGGCCAGGTGAAAATGCAAAATTATTTACAAAATGGAGTGGGTGTTGAAGTGTGCTATATTGCACCAAATTGCATCTGAGGCCACCTGGAAATGCAAAAAAATTCCAAAGGGGAGGGGGACACCCACTCCCCTTAGACCCCTCCCCCAGGCCGGCCATCAGTCTTCAGCCCCCCACTCAAAAGTACCTTCCTACGCCACTGACTCCATGGCTTCCAACTCTCTGATTGTTTGACTTAGATCACTTCCTGGCTCTTACCTTTGCTTGCTTAACTCCCTCTCTCTGGCACATGCCTGTTCTTTCTCATGGGCTAGTTGCTCCCTAAGTTCCTCTGTATGATGAATGTATTTTTGTCCAGCTCTCTCTTCTGACTGGAGTAGCTCTGCTTCATGGATCGTCTTTATCTTTTTTATTTCAGCTTTGTGATTGGCTATCAGTCTCTGTATTTCAGGTTCCAGTCCTTTGACAGTAATCTCCTATAGAAATAGATTCAAAAAATTTTCTTTAAATAAAAGAAATCGTCTGCAGACTTTTACAGAATTACTTAGATCTTGCAAAGTTTTCCAGTTTTGCAGTTCAAATACATGATGATATGTAGATATGTTCCTTAACTTTGCCTTGTAAAAGAATGGAACAAATTCACCATCAACTAATACCGTAGTTAAACGAGACAAAATATGCATTGAAGCTTGCAAAGTTTTGCCAACATGATTGACGGTAACAGTAAATTTCAGCAGTTCCTTTGATTTGCTGCTCCACACATAAATGGACTACTTCTGTACAATCCTGCAACATTTCTACACCAATCGTTAGAATTTTCAGCCCCGAGGATATGAAATTTAGCTTCAATCTCATTGATGTGATGTATCCTGCAATGTTGTTGCATTGAAGTATTTGTCTTGATGAGATTCATTTTCATTGCAGATATATATGTACACACTGTTCGATCCCGGGATGGGATGCTACCGGGGAATTGGCTGGTTAGAATCAAAGGGGAACAATCTGTCACAAATTTAGAAGAATGGTTTCGTTAGGTGGCGGAGAACAGATGTTAGAGATGGAGGAATACCTGTTGAATTGTCTGGTTTTTCATTGAAACTTAATATGATAGGGGAGCCATTAAATAAAAGAAAAACTAGGGGTGTGTGGGGGGGGGCTTGGATTCAGTGTTAGCCAGTGTGCTGTCTAAGGAGTAAAAGGCCGAGAACTAAGGATGGTTAGGGCAGAAATGAACTTAAGTAATAGTGTAGCGAAGGAGAAGGTCTTTAACAAAGGAATCTTTAGATAAGTTCTTTATTGTAAACTTTGCTATTCAGGGAGTTGATATAAGTGAAAAGGTGGTTACAGTTGGCAGCTTCTAAGACAAGTCTGGTACTGATTTAGCTGTTTGAAAGACATACGCAGAATTTTTCAAGTAATTTGCTTAGTATTAGCAGAGGGGGAGTTAGGCAATCTGATGCCATTACAGACTACATAATAATATATATTACATGAGTAGCTCAAGATTTACAGAGTAAAAAAAAGATAGAGCTCTAAATATTGAGGTGGAAGTCCAAAAACACACCTTGCACATTGTCTGCTGTTTTATTGTAAAGGAGCAATCTGTTTCCTCATCTCTCTTCATGAAAAATTGCACAAAAAAAACCCAAAAAAGTGCAAACCTGCCACCATTTTAACACATAGGACAATGCGGTACAATAATTGCAAACTCACCATCCCAATCTTTGATTAGTTTAAAACACACAACTGCTTCATATTAAAGTGAAATTAAAAACAGAGACTGGTTATTTATTCATTTAAAAGGGGGATATTACTTTTACTTTTCCATGGTAATACCATTTATTCATCCATTACGGTAATTTATGGTAATTATTATGGTAATTTTGATTCACTCCTACCTTTATCTTCTTGGTCTTCTCATCGATCCATTTTTCTCGTCTGATTCTCTCGGCTGCCGAGTGTACATCTTTCACTTTCTGGAGTTCTAGTCCCTGGCTGCAAAAAATCAATCGAACAGTCAACGAATGGATTGATCAATCAAACTATCTGTCCATCAATCAATCATAAATAGAAAGAAAGAAGACACACAAAACAAGACAAAACTAGGAGATAAAAGGGTAATATCAACTAATAAACAGGTGAAACTTATGGTTAAGTAAATGAGTTTAGTCTAAAGCAGGGTGGGAACCCTAAGGCCGCGGGCCACATGCAGCCCGCCAGTGATTTTTTTTGCGGCCCGTAAGATGTCTCAAGAAAAAGAAAAAAATCAATCTATTTTACATCATCACAATAAACGAGCTAGCTGCTTAGAATTTATCGGCACTAATGATGCTGTCAGGTAGGCCTATTATCCCCATTAATTATCAACTGCACTGTATTGACATTATGTTTTAGTGAATACAGATTAAGTACACACACCTATTGCTTGAAAGTCCTCGGAATCAAAGGTTTGAAATCAACAGCAGGTCGTTGGTTAGGTGTGGCCCAGTCAATTTTTCACCCTTATATCTGGCCCATTCATTCAAAAAGGTTGCCCACCCCTGGTCTTAAGGGAGTACTGGGCATTGCTCATATCGCGATAAAAATTTATCGTTCTTCAGCAAACGATCACAAAACTAATTCTCCAGAGGATGCTGGAGACTTTCACTGGCAACGATGAGATCAAACTACACACATATCAGTCAGCAGAATGTCATTGGAAAAAGTCCTAACATGGAGACAAATTTATTTTTTACTACGTTTAGGTTTCTATTTATTGTCATGTAGTATTGGGTGTTTATTACTATGTGGTTTAGGCTTTTACAATAATGGTCTTACTGTACTATAGTTACTCATACTTATTTATATTTAAACATTGACTATGATTTAATCTTTTGTGTATTCTTTTTTTATAACTATTTTACTATTTACATACTTCTGAATTTGTTTTGGACTATATGCGTTAAGGGCTTTTTTTTATTATCGTTTAGTATGGGTGTTTTTTATATTGCGGCTTTAGGCTTTTACATTTTATGCCTTATTGGTTCTATATATATTTAATATTTCGGTTTTTGTTACTATTTTTTTTTAGGTTTTACATTTGTAAAGCGCTTTGAGCAGCTTTGCTGATTATGCGCTATATAAATATTACTCATTATTATTATTATTAATTTAAGTCTTTTATGACAATTTAAGATCTTTCTGACGTATTTTGGGTCCAACATAGAGGGAATTCAATTAAAGCCTTACTTTTCCTCCATGGACTTTATTCTGCCCTGGTACTTCTTATCGACTTGCTTGAGTTCTTGGACGACTGAATCATATTTCTCATTCAGGGCTTTCTTATCATCGATCAGCTGCGAAAGAATACAACAGAGGGAAATATATTAAAGAGAAGTGAGTAAATAATCAATAAATAATAAATATATCCTAATGGTAAATACCTGATCAATACATGATAAACTGTCTCCTGATGGTAAATACCTGATTAATAAATGATGTCTCCTGATGGTAAATACCTGGTCAATAAATGATGTCTCCTGATGGTAAATACCTGATCAATAAACAATAAATGTCTCCTGATGGTGAATGTCTGATCAATAATTGTCTCCTGATGGTAAATACCTGATCAATAAATCTCCTGATTGTAAATACCTGATCAATAAATGATAAATGTCTCCTGATGGTAAATACCTGATCAATAAATCTCCTGATGGTAAATACCTGATCAATAAATGATAAATGTCTCTTGATTGTAGTCTCATATTCTTCCTTTTGTAAGTTTAGCCTCTTCTTCGTCTCTTTGTCCTGTTCTTTCGCGTGTCTCACTGTCAGCTCTCGTTGCTGGTTCTGATAATATAGACATATCGCAATATATTTTTTATTAATTATTGACGTGTCTACATGACATCTTAGATCACGCACAATCAACAATTGCCAGGAATCGAATATATTTCAGTACCTTGTATCTCAGCGATACAATGAGCAATTTGAAATGAACGTTGGACCCATAAGGTGCTTTGTATATTCTTTGTTATTTTTTTCTACTTATTGAAGTTTACTGTCATTTTGACCCTAACAGGGGGGGGGGGCAGTATGTCATGTCTCTAACATTATTTGTTTAAGATACAATGAACTTTGTGTGACAGATGATACTCTCAATAGAGAGACTTTTCACCACACTGTCACTCTACTCAGAAGAGCTTGTGTTTGTCAAAATGTAAAACATAGAGGGCTTGATGATTCGATCCTAGATTGAAAATATCAGATTGTTCAGATCTTTTAACAGGTTAAGTTTAAAGAGCTTACACATTATTCAATAAGTTTTCAAACCTAGTCTAATTTGCTAAAGTATCCATTTCACATATTTACACTAACAGCTCCGAACATCCTACACAGCTGACTTTATTATTAGTGAAGGTTGACCTTGTCATTCCATTAGTATTATTACAATTTTCATGTCCCTCTTTACATCTAACTGTACAAGCAAGTCACAGTTCCCACCTTGGCCTGGATATGACTACTGTAATTACAAGCATTCTCCCGAATTGGCAAAAATCTGCACTTACAAGACCCTTCTGGAGCATTTTGATTGACCGATCCTTTTCATCCAGCTGAAGTCGTTGCGAGAGGATGGTGCTGGTGACCTCAGAGGCAGCCGCCGATGCTTCCTCCAACTTCTGAATTTCTTCAGCAGACGGAATTAGAGTAGGAGGATTGGCCAAATCCTCATCCCCCTAGAGATGAAACGAGAAAGAATTGGATACTTCTTCACCCCGACGTGAAGGGAGACATTTCATTTGGAAGTATATTCACACACAGTTCAGCAACTGATGCGGTTCAAAAGATTGACATTTTTAAATATCCTTTTGATTCTTTAACCAGCTGACAAACACAATAGAAATTCAACGAAAAACATTCACAAGTATGATATGGCTTAGACCCTCTTCTTGAAATATTGAATGACATTTAATGATCTCAAATTACTAATCTCAAATGTTATTATGTATGTACTGTTATATGTAAAGTGACCAGCAGTGAAAATGTGCTGGGATATAGACATTGACTACGCAGCAAACCACCGTTGACTATATGTGTAAGTTACCAGTTAAGAGCGATTCATTATTTTGATTTGGTGATAACATTCAACTTATTTCTCAAAATTTTCAAATTTTCAAATTTAAATACAAAAGTTGTTAGTAATTGTTCCATCTTTGGGTATTTCAAAACTCTAGTTTATTTCGAGATAAACAAATTGTCTCTCTGGATGATACATACCTGATCGATCAATAAGTAATAAATTACATCAAATTGATATTCCCCTTTTGCAGTTTAAGATACCACACATATCAAGCTACTTTATTTATGATACTATATAAGAGAGTCTTATCAGTAAAATCTTAAGTTTTGGAATAATAATCATCTTAAGCTTCTTGTAATTCTCTCTTTACTCTTTTATTCTTTTTAATTTGCATCGTATTTTTATTCTCACCTTTGCATTAACCTGGCTCACACTCTCTGGATCTGTATCGTCAATTTCATCCAAGAACGACATAATGTTTCTAAAGGGAAGATAGATATGTGTACCACATTGTTATTGTTTAAGATTCCAATCAGACAGATATAACATACCCTTTGATGCATATTAATGCCAAAGAAAATCAGTGCGTGGAATCCCCTATATCTTTAAGATCCAACGGTTAAAATACAAAAAAATCAACACATTAGTGCACCTACATTCTAGTACCTGCCTAGAATTCTAACTGGAGATAAATCTTACTGATAAATCTAACAGATACTGCAAACCCTATGCTATATATTAATGCCAAAAAAAAATTGTTGAACAGCGCTGATGGCAACAACATAAGTTTAGACAACAAAATCAGTTTGCCCTTTTCGCACGAAAAGGGCAAACTGATTTCATTGTCTTAACTAAGTTTGTTGTTGTCTAAACTAAAGTTTTTGCTGCTGTTTTACTATGCTGTTGCTCAAACTCACGTTGATGTCTAAAATTCCGTTGTCTAAAATTATGTTGTTGTCTAAACTTATGTTAAACTTAGCAACGAAATCAGATTGCCTCCCATGTAATGCATTTTATATATATCCCTTAACAATACGTAGAAATACCACATGTATACAAATGATGAACTTTACCCTACAACTTGGCTTAAGACATAATACACAAATACTACAATGCATTCCTACCATCCCCAAGCAATTGTACTCTTTACAGAGATGAATGTGATCACATGAGTATCCCTAGAAAATATCACGTGTTACATCACAAATCGCAGGATAAGCCTTCAATACCACATGCCGATCAATAGGAGCTGCCCCAAAAGCCATAATCTGCCAACAATTACAACTGGTTTACTTAATGCCAGGAGAGATAATCCCTATATAATTCCAAGGGGATTTAAACTACCACAATGGTTTCACACCGTCCACACAGGACTCTCATTACTCCACAACTTTACAGTAACAGCGTTACAATATATAAGTAGAGAGAGAGAGAGAGTTGTCCGATGATCGCTTAACGCATGAAACTCTGAGTAACAACTACTAGTGTTCCACTAGTCTCAACTAATTCTGTCCACCGGACATAGAGAACTTTGCGCCAAGACAGATGCCACCCAACCAAACGTGTCTATTTATATATATGTACATATTTATATATACATTAATACACTGAGTTGACCCTAATTTTCAAAGTTATGCATCAATATTTTAGCCCAGAAATAAAATAACCTTTGTCAAGTTTCAAACTACGACTAGATTTAATCCAGTGACGTCAGCGTTACAAGTCTGGTTCTCAACCAACTTTGCCTATCCAGCACTTCTAATTCCTGAGCTGATTTAGTTTGAATCCTGTAGTTAAGACAATATCTTTGCTCATACAAAATTACTTTACAAATGCCACAGTCAGTTTTTTCCATTGCAGATCGGCATTTCTAAATTTTACTTCCATTAAAGAAGTCTTACTTTAATTTCTGTTCTGTAAGCAAGGCGTGACTGTTTGGTTTTCGTTTTGGCTTCTCTGGGACCTTGCCAGATTTGGTCATTTCTTGAAGGTTCTCAGCTGAGAGGTAGACTGGATTTGAAGATGCCTTAAGACGGTTCGGTTCGGTATCTTCTTCTTGCTCTTCCAAACCTCCATCCTCTTTGTCATCGAAAATATCCACTAGACAACAACGATCGGAAGCAATCAGTTACTCAAAGCAGTGTGTAATCAAAATGTGAAGTGAAAGATACTGATTTTTATTCAAGAATGCAACGTGAAAATCAAATATGAAAACTGACAGAAAGTAAGTACTTATTACCGCCTCGCGTTTACTGACATGCAATCAAATAAAGGACCACGTCAAAATCACTCTGGCAGATTCGGCCAGGTTAATTTGTCCTCATTGGTTACGTCATACTTAATACTCTTCATGCTGCAGTGAACACACAAACCCCTGCACCTGAGTTTAATAATGAGCCTACAAGCAGGGGCGATGCCAATATACGGGCCTGCTACAAGCAGGGGCGATACCAATATATGGGCCTGCTAGGGGCCTGCTAGCAGGTAATCTTGACAGACACTCTACAAATAGATATGACAAATTTAACTAATCACTGAAGGAGGTACATGGCCTATATAGAGGGATAATTTCAAAAATTTGTAGAATATTTGGGTATGTAATTCCAACACTGCCACATGTCCTAAATCTTTCTTTTTTATCTTTCTTTTTCTTTAGTTGTGGATTTTATTTAAGACTTAAAACTTAAGGATTTTCTTGCAAACAATCAGTTCAACTTTTTTCTTACACCATGCTGGTCCTTTTGGTTTCTTCATTTCTGGGCTTTTTATACTGACTGGCTCCTCTAGTTGTTTCAAGGTGTCCAGAAGGTCATCTAAAGTGGTCTTAGTATGAGTTGTAACTGAAGGCGTCTCAGGGACATCTTCAATGGGGTCTTCTTTTCCCGGTGTCCTTGGAGATGACCCCTGTGAAGTCAAATCATAATTTGAATAACACCAATATCTTGTATAAAATGAGTGAGAATTGTATTGAGTCTGCAGCCCTAGTTATTACAACTACTCCATAGAGTGTACTGCATTGTCTCCCAGCGGTAATATAGTGTACAGGATTTATACATGAGTCAAAACAATTATGGCAAGTTTAGTGGGCGCCTCTGGAAAGCAGTGCTGCTGCACTCCGCAGAACTACCCTCATTAAAGATGACAATAATAAAAAAATAAAAATAAAAGTTTTCTTGCGGTGATCATACGGCGACATTATCGTTAGGCTCAAAACAGTAAGTCACTAAAGAGCAGGGATATTTTTTTTTTCTTTATTTGGCCTTTTGTTGATAATTTGATAGTTCAAATTGCTCAAACTTTACCAATAGAATGGAAAATACAAGTTTTATTCAGAATACACACCATTTAATATTTTAGTCTAGAAATCTAACTGCTTTGAATTAAATGAAAGAGGCATTACTCAGAGGAAGGCAATCATCAAATTCTCTATTAAGAAAATTATTGGAAAATAAAACTCCAGATCATTTTTTGCATTCCATGTGCTCATTCCATGTATATATGTATGACTTGTGTAAAGACCTGTATAACATTGTACTGCAAACATGGCAAATGACCTCATTATGAATGATAATAATGTACAATTAATGTGTAAAAATCCAGTAAGAGACTCACCGATTGGAAAAGATCCTCTACTTTTTTGCCAAGACTGCTGGAGGTCCCTGGCCTCTCGCTCATGGCAGTTGCATGCTGGTTAACAGGTTCCATATCTCCACCTGAAGCAAGTTTACCATTTTGGCCGGCTGGTTTCTTTGTTGTTTTCTTGGATGTCTTTTTCTTGACCTTTCCACTAGCTTCCAGAAATTTCAGATCTTCCTCTGCTTGCTGCTTAACTTCTTTCTGTCTTTCATCTCTCTTCCTTTGCAATTCCTATGATATAAAGAAAAGATTTGTCAGGGGAGATGGAGACTGGCGAAGCTGTGTTAACTTGTAGAATACCATATCTCTCAACAGCTCTAATAAATGTATCTTATTATGATGTATCCTATTATGATGTAAAATAATATGTCCTAAAAAATAAAAAATAATGAAAAATAAAATACCCCAAAAATAATGATAATAATAATAATAAAATGATGAAGTCATTACCTCAATAGCTGCCTGTCTGGCCAATCTCTGTTTCTCTTCTCTGATCCTCTTTCGATCCTTCTCCCTCTTCTCCTCCGTCTCTTTCTCCTTCCTCTCTCTATCCATCATATCAGATCTCTCCTGCCACTTGGTCCTCAAGACTTTCCTAATTTCATCCTCTCCATCTTTCTTCTGGTCTGCCTTTTTGACCCTATACCACCTCTGAATCTTTGTGGCTGAATCATTCATTGATTGGATCAGTTCCTCCGCCATTGGGTGCTCGACCCCATTTTGACCCCATTTCTGCCTCTCCCTCTCTAGACCGTCCCCTGCGACACCTTCATCTAAACTTTCCGGTCGGTGAGTTCTACCCCTCCCGCTCGGTCGATAAACTATTTCTTCGTTCTCGACGAAGTCCTCGTCCATGTTTCGGGGCTGGTGTCCGGAATGCACAGAGTTTAATACATTCGCGAGGGAACTCTTAACGAGATCTTTCGTGTCGATGTGAGACGATATAAGATCCTCTGGGTTAAGCCTTGGAGTAAAATCTCTTGCAGAGTTCAATTTGTCGTTATGGATATCGAAACCAGAACCAGGGCGTGATGAATAGGGCTCATAAGAGCTAACTGTGCTTGTACTTCTTGCACTAATAGGAACAGCAAATGCTCTACTTGATAACTGCAATATGAGAACAAAATTAAGTCAATGCAAGTAATGAAAGTTGTGAAAAAGCAGTTTAGGACAAGGCTGCACATAACAATACTGTTGTGTCATTTTGCCAACAAGATGTTTAATAAAACTGATATAAAATTTGAAGTTAACCAGTAATAATAATAATAATAATAATTAACAGTTCTTATATAGCGCAACTTACAATAAAGTCTCGCCGCGCTGTACTTAACCCTGGTCATTGGTAACTTGTCACACCTACACACCAAAGTAAGCACAATTAAAACAATCTCTCCCGGGGCACCACAGTACACCACAGCCACGTGTCCCCTGGGGGACTTCCCATAGGGTGCAGCCACAAACCAGCACACGCAACTATATTTACAAGTCAACTCGCAAGTCCCTATTTATACACCTGGGTGAGAGAGACAATCGAGATAAAGTGCCTTGCCCAAGGACACAACACAATGATCTGGCCAGGGCTTGAACCTGTAATCCTTAGATCACAAGTCCACTGCTTTAACCACTTGACCACAACGCCCAGTAAATGTTGTTGTTTCTGTTACTTTATGAATCTATCTAGGGTTAAGAAAAGTGTACTTTAGTCGCAATCGGTAAACAAATCAACAAATCAATAGATAGATCTATATCAGTTTACAAAACCAACACTTTTTCCATCCATATGGCAAATAAAGTAACTACAATTTGGTGACATTTTTACGTAGGATAGGGCAGACATACCGGTTCCTGATGTTTCTTTGTGGAGACTTTCTTTGCCTTGCTTGCGGTTCTGTTTTTGATGATTGGTTGATGGTGAGAAGAGTCGAACAAAGCAAGAAAATCATCTGAGCTGTAACAGATAAAGTAGATATCAATTTGATAAAAATCAATAAACATATTGCAAGGATGATCATGAACCATCAACTGTAACAGGGATGAAAGGATTTAGGGCAGTTGATAGTTAAGTATCTCTCCAGATAGGCCAACCCACCCTTGGGGGTTGATTAATCAATTGTTTAATAATTACAGATAAATACACTCAGTCAAGGTCATCTACTCATCTTTACTGTGACCAGACCTTTTCAGGTAGCCGACAACCTATAGAGAATGCCAGTTTTCTACCAAATGACAACTTGATTGTTGCCCAATCTTTGGTTACACACATTAGCTTACTACCATTGCATTACAGTTTAATACAGAATTTGTACAGCCTAACATATAAATATATATAATATTGCATTGCAGTATTAAATGCACTAATGCCTACAAATGCTACATAATTTATATATTTATTTATTTTTTATTACATTTAGGGTTCTACTTATTATCGTTTAGTATTGGGTGTTTATTACTATCTGTTTTAGGCTTTTACAATAATTGTCTTACTGTTCTATAGTTTCTCATACTTATTTATATTTAAACATTGACTATGATTTAATCTATTTTACTATTTATCTACTTCTGAATTTGTTTTGGACTATATATGCATATATGCTTTTTTTTTCTTTTTTTTAAATTTTTTTAGTATTGTTTAGTATGGGTGTTTTTTATATTGCTTTTGGCTTTTACATTTTTTGCCTTATTGGTTCTATATATTTAATATTTTGGTTTTTGTTACTATTTGTTTTTAGGTTTTACATTTGTAAAGCGCATTGAGCAGCTTTGCTGATTATGCGCTGTATAAATATTACTCATTATTATTATTATTACATAAAGTAAACTGGCTTCTTGCTTTAATAAAAAAGGGCATTCAGGGTGTGATCGATCAGCTGGTAACTCAGGATAACTACTTGATTATATCCAATGAATACGATAACGAAATGTGGTGAAGCCTTCTATTTATATTACTTTTATTATAACTTACCTTGGCATTTCTTTACTTTTCAGTAAGCTGGCAGCACTACTGCCATTGCTTGCAGTGCTTCTGTTGGTAGACAATCCAGTATTCAGACTCGATGCTGTGTGTGGGGGGTAAAATACACACATTACCAGTATAAATACACTAGGTTATTCACTCAATTCTTTAAATCCAATAATCCACCGAAAAATGAAAAAAGCCTTGCATGACTTTGTTAAAACAGAAGCTAATATATATATTTAAGTGTCCTATTGATTACCAAGCAGCCTTTAATAAATCGTTAGTCACCAACAACTTATTCAATTACCAAGAAACAGGGCAAGGAAAAGAAGTAGGCAGACAAATCAAATGTCACTTTGAGATTAAGTTTGATTCTAAAGCTATGATAATGGCATGGTGGACAAATTGCTTTTGCTGACCAGTGTCTGATGGCAATGTCACATTGAATAGTTCAATTACAAAGTTGCACACACTTCCATGACATCTAATATGAAATAACGTGACTACAAAATGACTTATTATTAAGGGTTTCCTGTGGTCTGACGAATAGAATATACTGATGCAGACTTTCTGCCTGAAGATAGTTGGCTCAATGAACCACCACTTTGCAAACTTTGCAACAATATTGTCATTTGTAAATACTGGTGATGAAAAAAGTTGCTAATATAAGAAACCATAAAGTAAAACTCAGTGACCACAGTAAAACATAAAGGCCACAAAATGAACCAAGGACATTGGTAAGTACTATGAAAACAATCTTACTTTTATTAAACCTCTTAGTTTCTTTCATATTTTTTTCATTCACGTGGCAAACTTAAAAGTAAATAAGACTAAATCTTTTCACAAACCTCTTTTGTGTCGTCTGTTGTCCACTTTACCATCCAGTCCACTTAAAGAGCCACTGGAGAAATTGCCATTCTACCAAAACAAGAAGAGGATACAAAAGTAGGAATTAAAAACACATATATGAGAACAGCATTTGAGTAATCCAACCCACATTATATCTGAAACCAACAACAGTTGAGAGTTGGTTGAAATTCTTCCTGCCAAAGTGTAAATTTTGCTTCTTAGTTGTACTACTACAGCCGAGTTGTACTGTTACAATATATATGGGACATGGTTGGCATGTACGTTGCAGTGTTAAAGTTTAAGCTTATTGAATTTGACGTCAACACCTTTCATACAGGTTAATGTTAGGTTAATAGATTTATCCTTCCATACCAACTAATCATATAGAAATTATCATTTAAGAATTAAATAACATATTATGCAGTTACCAACTATAAAGTAGATGAAAAATAATGCTTAAACGCATAACAAAATCAACGCTAGTTATGGTTTTTTACCAACCAATCGATTCTCCTTATTAGTGAATTCTCCGGAACTAGAACACCCACAAATCGTCTGAGAATAACAAATTTGTAGAATTTCGTTTTATATAGTGTCCGGATCTCTTAGTGAAACTTTTTATTTTAACTATTATAAGCCTTTCAAAATTTGGGACTGGAATCAACAAAAAAAACTTATTAATCTAGAAAAGCAGTTTATCTGCATCTTGCACCATAACAAGATATTAATCATATATTGAAAACTATCAATATAACAAACCATATCTCCACTAGGGCCATCTAAATTATGTGATGATTTTCTCCTTTCTTCAGCTGATGTTGGGAATAATCCTTTGGCCGATGTCTTGTCACTTGTGTTCTTTCTTGAACTTCTTGGTGTTCCAACATTACTTCCAAATGAAACAGACCTGGCACTGGATGGTTCCTTCCCAGGCTTTCTACTTCCAGAAGCCACCCTGCTGTGACCATTTGGTCTAGTAGACCCGCTTGATGCTGGTCTGTTACTAGAACTTCTCACACTCCCACTGCTGTTTGGACGGGAACCAGATGACGAAGATGGTCTCTTTACAGCAGAGACTTGAGAGCCGGATAGGCTCAAGCTGACCTCCCCGGACCTTGGCATGATTCTAATAAATAAACAAATTAACATAATTCTACTAATTACAATTAACAAAGGTAGCTCCTCTTCTTCTGTGGTTGAACCATTTGGCATTCTGAGGAATAGTCTTCACTTTATGGTATGATTAAAAGCGGAGGATTAATGTGTCCTAGTTGGCTACATATATACTACAATCAGGATGATCCTACTGTAAGGTAATGGGCAAATCTTAATTTTTGGAGTTTTTGTTAGTGCTGTGTATGCCTAATTATATATTTAGACCTTTAGATGTTAGGCCTGGGTCGAACTTGTACTAGACCTCACTTAAGTTAGGCTAGTGAATGACAAAACCACCACCGAACACAGTATTGAGAGCATTACAGCTACTTTATAATTTTATAGCACAGGCATATGTGAAGTACTCAGTAATAACTGGAGATGCCATACCTTAATGACGCACAAGCCATTTATCCTGGGCCTGATTAATCTAATTTAGGCTTCAAAGTGAATTCAATTTTTAACCAGGCTAGCCTAACTTTACCAACAGTAACAAGATTGCTGTTGTTAGTGTTGGCAACACACCATTTGAAGGAATTAAAGTCATGCTTTATCCGTCTATATCACAAGCGTTAACCCGTTTACCATGACTGAATTACACCTGGTACAGTACGGTTCCGCCTACGAAAGGCCAAGTTTTAATAGTATTAAATTCTCCCGGGGGGCTGTGATCCGTGTTCGCCCAATTTAGGGACTAGAGGCTAAGCCTAGGCCTAAGTTGTTCTGTAAATTAGTGGAAGAAATACACACTAGCGTATTTGTATGACAATGAAGTGGTAACGTTATTATTAGCGTTAGGCTGCAAATGTTAAGAGTTTGTATAAAATATTAATGATCTAACCACAAAATAGCGTCCGAAATCACTGCAAATTTACATTCAGGGGAATTTCTCATCACCAAACTATTGTTACATGATTTATTGATCATAACATAAACTTTAACAAACTCTCTTGTGGTCGTAACGTCCCTCGCTCC
>JAIPMN010009746.1:0-16659 GCA_020650975.1 Apostichopus californicus
ATATAAATAAATACCTTCATACCCCCCTCCGTAGCCCCTTCCCTTTGCACAGGCAATTGGAGGTATACTCACTGGATTATTCACTCCAGCCTTACAGGCATCACAAAACCAGGGCTCGGTGGAACTGTCAGTCTCAACACTACTCACTGATTCGCTGTCAGACAAATTTTCACCATAGCAACCTGACAGAAGATAAAATTGCTATTTAGTAGGTGACTAGACAAATAAAATACTTGGTAATAGACTTGCCTGTATTACAGCTCAGAGAAAACAAAACATCAGGAAAATCTGTTATCGAGATATTTTGGTCAAGTATTTGTCGAAAGAAATAATATTTTGTTCTTTAGCATTTATTAATAACTCCTTCTTTCTAACAATGGTGTACGTGTATCTTTAGATCTGATGCTGCCAATTTTTGTAACAATTGGTCAGAAAATATAATTTCAGTGACATGAAATTGTAAAGTAATGGTTGTATTTTTTATGCAATTTCCAACAATGATTATCACAGAACAGTAATTAGCAAATTGCTTGTTCTCACGTTAAATGACAAAATCCATCAAAACCAGAAAAAGGAGAGTAAATCACCTTTAATCCTTTAATTGTCCACTTGGATTCACTATGGGATAATAAAATATCCCTTTGAGATAATAAAATATTTTTAATGGAGGAAAGTGATTACCTCTGTATCTAAGTGAGAATGCTATCATGGAAAACACACAAACAACTCACCACAGAATTAATGAATGGTCTGATGGTCTTTGAGCAATGCGATATCAAATATTGTTGAAAATTGTTTTTTAAACCAGTAATGGAGACCTAATCTCCTCTAATGGCTTAAATTGTTCATTTGATTCATGATGGGATTTTTTTTATACCTACAGCGAATATATTGCTTCCCAATACAGGTAAAAATGCAGCTGAATTTACACACATAAGAATAAACCTATGAAACACAATCATAAAACAATAAGTCTTCCAACAAGGTGGCAATATAAAACAGTTTTCAATTTCTTACACTCATGAATAGATTTCAGAATTCAAGCCATCAATAGTTTTAACTTTACCTTCATGATACAGCTTTCAATTCCTTACCTTGATCATAAAACAGTTTTTAGTTTCTCTTTGACGTAAACAGCTATTAGTGTTTCTATCGTCATTAACAGCTAAATGGTGTTTGACTTAGTGAACAGTTTCATTTTGCCTCCATATTACAATTATAAGTTTCTATCTTAATAAACAGCTGTCTTGTATCCTCATGGAAAGTTCTTTCTTACCTTCATAAACAGCAAATCACATTCTCATCAACTTCCTTCAGTTCTTTCAGTAAAACATCTAAGTAGCTTCTTTACCTTTGTAAACAGCCACGGTATCATATTACTTTAATTAACAACATTAAGCTTCTCATCATTATGAACAAAGTCAGTTCTTAATATCATGAACAGCTACCAATTTCTTACCTTCATGAACAGCTACCAGTTTTTAACCTTCATAATGATCTAACAATTTCCTACCTCCATAAACAGCTACAAATTTCTTACCTTCATGAACAGCTATTCCACAGTGGTCACACTCGATGATCTCATCAGAATCTTCACTAGAGGAGAAAAGCAAAATGATTTTCCAGAGAGAAAATTAAATGCAAAGATATAAAAGCAGAGGGCCCAGAAAAAGACAAAAGCTTAAGAGTAAATTTATTAGCCTGGAAGTGAGCCGAAGTGGACGCTGTGCTACAATGTTAACAACTTTGAATAGGTTTAAAGGGCAGACTAGAGTTCTGTATATATGTTGATTGAATACAGGTAAGTAAGGCATGATGTAAATATGTTTTACACATCATGATAAGATATAGAAAATCTTAGAACTGAAGTTCTACACATTTTTAAATGCCCACATTTTTTTTCTGTAAGAAAGAAACAAAGTACATATTCAGGGAACAAGTTAGTTTTCAAAGTTTGTGTAGCTGTTTCGAATGCTCGGAATTTTGTCTTTATAAAAATACTATGTTTCAGGTGTGACAAATTGCTAAACATCTTTCCACTTGTATAGCTATTTGACCATTTTACATAGCATGTAACTACCATCTGATACTGAATCAATTCTTCCCTACACTTTTCACATATCATAGTAATAAATAAAAAGTTTACAATTGAAATTCTAAACATATATACCCCCCCCCCACCCCCCTTGTATTGTTTTAAATTTGTTACATCACCTTTCCAGCAAATTCTAACAAATCTTTCCCGTAATTATCAAAAATGAGATTGTAATGGATTAAAATAAGACAATCTAATCTAAAGAAGGTATTCACAAAATGAACAAATGTAATTTTGCGAGGAACAAATGGTTCCATTACACTTTCAACTTTTTGTCGCCCAAACACTTTTTTCAAAATAAGATTTCATCACACGTTCAGCTTCTTCTATTTCTAATTACACAAACGTCCCCAAACCTTACTGGTCTGGGGATTCAGGAGCGACTAACCTGTCTCCCACCACTCAACATCTGCACTTTCCCATCTACCTAAACTACTATTGGAACATTTTAGCACAGCGCCCTCACTCTCTGGGTACCGCCCACTCATTCCCCCTTTCCGAATCCAACATGACGAAGGGTCTTCATATGATAAACACAGACTAGGCTTACTATGCTCTATTGCACAACAGAATATCAGTTTTCTGTAGTACACTAAACTCTCCCAAACTTAGCACAAAAACCAAAACTACTCTTTAAGGTTGCTTACCTGACTTCACCTAGGCAAACACTACAAATAAGGAATCTGAGCTTGTCAGCTGGGTTCGGATCCTCTTTGCTGCTCTAAAAATACCAAAAGATCAAAAGGGAATCTTTATTCTCCAGTGTTTCAGAATACTGTAATGTACATTATTCAGGTAAAACTTAAAAAATTTGCATACTATTTTGTCAGGTCCCTTTTTCAATTAAATTCTAAGAAATGGCAAAAATTTCTCCTGAAATACTGTACCTTCCCTGATCCCTTCAGGGCTTCATGAAATGAGATGGGGGTGTGATCTTTTACATACTGGGTCTTAACGGTATTGCTACTCCTTACTGCTACCTCCCCCCCGCTCCATCCCACCCACCCCCTCTCCTAACCAAACAGAGGTGTAGAAACATGACCAAGTACAGCTTTGATATTTCCATTGGCCGAGGACAGTCCAGAAGTCACTATGGCCAATGAGGAACATAACACAAATCCCCTTCTCATTAATAATTTCTTTGCTACATATCTAAATTTATTTATTGTTATTCCCAGCTAGTTTTTCTGTTGATTCATTTGTAAACACTTACTGTACAGTATAAATACAGTAAAATATGAAAAATTGTAGCTTTTTGGTAAGGCGAGGGGAGTAGCCAATGTTCGGCAGATTGGGAAAGTTTTACACCCTCTGAATTCTTTCCTCTCCCTGAGTCTCCTCCTTCTCTGTATATGACATTAATATGACCCTTGTTTTGAAGAAAAATTAATCAAATTATTTTCTTCAAATTCATATCCAGCTGAACATGCCTTCCCAGACCTGAGCATTGACTGTGTAACATTTATGGCAGAAACAGCAAGGATAATTATTCTTATAATCATTTTTTTTCTTGACATTGTTATCAAACAGATTTAGTATCTTTTTTCTTTGTCTTCTTTTTAACAGTGCTCAATAAAAAAAACTGAATTAAAAGAAACATCTATTCTTTGAATTGTGTTTATGATGTTCAACATTTATGCAAGGGGAAATAACTATAGGGTTAAAGCCATTTAAGAATATAATTTGCGAGTGCCATATAGAAAGTTCCCATAATATGATAAAGCCTTTATTGAAGGATAAAGTCATTATGCAAATTAATTTGACAACATCACATTATAGTAATTTAATTTACATAGAATAAGATTTATTCAACATGAACTGTTTTGTAATTCATATTAGAACAACAACAATTTTTTGTTTGTATCTTTCAAGGGTAGATTAATAATTTTTTTGTTATTGTCACTGTTTTTATCAAATTTAATTTTGACTTTTTTTATATCCTCATATTCAACTTACAGTAATACTGTACTTCTTTAGCTGACCAAGTAAATGGCAATGAAATAAAAGGATAATAAAGTTCTTATGACAAGGCATTAGACAGCCTTTCTGTATTATTCCCAAGATCTATTATGTCACACCCATGGTGTCTTCTACTTTACAAAAAATATCCATCTTTGAGAGAAAAATGTTAAAATATATTTGGACAACTGCCAATAAAAAAATCCACAGCAGAAAAAAAAGCAATTTCAAAATGATATCATTGTGTAACATGTGACTTTCAGTTTTTTGCGTTGTTTAATCTGACGTATTACAATATTTATATTCTGTAACAGTTTTTGGGTTTCCAAATGCTGAATTATATACAGTAAAACCTACTGCATTAACATCTCATGATGCTAAATGATCTAAATGATGGTACTCGTTTCAATGCCAACATTGTCTGTATTGTACTGAACCTTCAAAATAATAAGGAAAAAAAAAAAAGAGAAAAAAAGAGAAAAGCAGGGAGCTGCTACTGTATTTGAAGAAATTAAAGGCACCCTTAATTCTAGTGATGACATCACAGATTTACCCCTCCCCCCCAAAAAAAAATGACAGCACTCAGACTTTTGAAACTACTGTAGGATATCTTCCCACATGAAGCAAGATTCTTGTTACCTTTCTGAGAGCTTTGTTTAACAATCACAAATGAATTCGTCAAATATGCTACATACTGATGGTTGCTTTTGTGTTACCTTTTTGTTTTTGTTTTCATGTCAAGACAATTTGCTAAGATGTGCTTCTTTCTCAATTTACATATAAATTAAATTTTTATATATATAATTTTTTCATGACACCTTTTTATCTCAGTAGAAGAAGGAAAAATTAACAGAGGTTGTGTCTACTTGCTGTTCCAGTGAATAAACTCTCTTACAGTATGAACTTGGGACCTACTTTTGACAACCTCCACAAGTTCATTGTAAGGTCATTGGACTGACCTTGTTATAATTGACATGGACGAGATTCCTGACAAACTAACCTCAGGAGTATTGATAGCTTACTATTGTTGTTCTTGGAAACCCTCTCTTCCCCTATGGTATGTCATGCAGTGTACAGCAACTATATTTATCCATGTCTATTTTTCTTTAATTTAAACTGACCACCTACAAATGTAATACCAATGTGACTGCACCAGCTAATAGAGGTCAAAATGAAACCATCAGATGATAAGAGGCAGCTAGATGATAATAAGAGGCAGAATCCATCCTCCGGGGTAAAACAAGTACTGTACAGTATACTTGGTGCAGACATATCATATACAACTCTTGAGATAGAGTGTTTCTGAATCAAATGCAAATTCGGGAAATTCAGTCAGCTTGTTTGCATTTTACAGTACTACCAAAACCAACCCGATCATTACTAAGAGATAGAAGGTCATTTTCAAAGTAACACACCACGATAGGGTTTGCGTATTATTTAACGACATTTGATATCTGAGTAGGTAAATTCATTCAATCAATTCCAACTTGAAACTTGACTTCTCATGCCAAATGACAGATATTGAGTGAGATTTTGGTATCCTCTACTACTATAGTAGTATAGAAAACTTTACCATAGTCAAATTCATAATGGTTGTTTTAATGAGACAGGGGGGGGGGGGTGGTCATGGGGGAGATCAACAATTCTGTCTTTCAAATGAAGAAGGATGTTTTTAGAGCACTTATGGGTGAATATACGTGATAAGAGTCATTACTTTGTCATTCTGTTACTCATAGAGCATTGTTGTATCTTGTCATAAATCTTCAGTCGCTGTATAGTTGTACATGTATAATGATTTCTGTGAGCATGACATGTTTTACATACTCTTCCCTCCACTGCTAAAGTTGGCACAAGATCCTGTAACTAGAAATGTGAGTTCCAATTTCTAGCTATCGGAGAAGATGTCCCATTAAATTACATGTAGAAGAAGATAATGTTATGACTTCCATCCCATGTATCATTAAACACACATCTCCCCTCGAAGGGAGTTATATTCTGTCAGACCGCATAAAGGCTTTCTTTCAACCGGAATAAAACATTATTCTAACCCAGCACCTTTCTTGTGTAATACTAATAAAAGCACTTCATGGTCACCGTCTTTCTATAAACTAAAATATATCGCTTCTTTTTTGTCTAAAGAGTCCTTAAATCATATAACTTGAATTTTTTCCCCTCCCGCCTCAAAAATGTGATTTCTCTTGGCCTTCCGTATTTGAGCTAATTTTATACCTCCCCTTGTACACACAAAGTAGGTCATCAAATGGGAGGTGAACAGATCTTTCCTCGTCATAGTTTAAACAACATGTTTTTTCTTTTCCTTTTCTTTTCTTTTGACCTTTTTATTAAAGCTTACCAAGCTGTGCTTATTACAAACACATCTTAAATTGATTCCTGCTTGAAAATCCCTAATGAAAAGATGTTCCACAGAGACCATCAATTCAATTGACGTCACCTGACAGAGAATGAATTATCTTCTTCTTTTCTCTCTCTGTCCCTCTCTTGAGAGAAGCAATTAACTCTTACAAGCTCAACCTATGATGCAAACAACATATTCTATCATAGGCCATTTTGATTGAGATGTATTTACAAAGATATCTGGAACAGCATACATGTGCAGTCACCAAGACCAATACTTTACAAATGCTTCTCTTTTTACTTTGAGAGTAGAGACTGAGCAGTATATATATGTCTGATCCAACCAGGTGTGTCTTTGGTTTCAAATATTTGACCCTCCAGTGAAGTTCACCTACAAATTCTTGATGGTTGTTCCATTTAAATTTGCATACATATTAGATTCACCATTGAGTGGAAGTAGATCTATCAGGACTAATTGTGATGATGAGATGTACAGTGATGTACAGAGCCATTTAGAATGTATTTATTAAGAACACGAATAAGTAGGGCAAATTATTAGAGATCAGACCAACACAAAAGAATAAATTGCTATAAATAAAAGAGAACAGGTCCACCAAATGTGGAGCTAATTGAGGTGATTAGGCCCACCCAAAAGAGAAGCTAATAAATGAGATATGGTGGTAATGATATCTGTAGTTGGACTACTAAATATATATGTGTATATATATAAGTATCTATTTAAGTTTCACATCACTGGCCACAACAAATATGTGGGACCCCTAAACCACTACCAGTTCTACCAGCATATGTAATCCGTTCTTCCTAATCTTTGCTCCTTAATCCGTTTCCTGTATAGTCATGGTTTATATGGTTCTACTTCCATCAATGCCACTTACACTTATCTAGCGTCATACTTTCATTACAAGTGTTACATTTTGTAAATTGTACTTTTCATTCCATTTCCCAGTATTGCTGACAAAGGTCCCAGGGTGACTGAAAATTCTAATAAATTTTCTAAAACATTACTCCTTATTTGTCAATTATGAGTCATATCTTATTTCTCTGCTTATATACTGTACATGTAAAAAATACAAAATAAATATATATAGATATATGTAGCTCAATTTGTAGAGACAATATCCATTAGTAGCTCAACTACAGATATCATTTTACCAGCATATTTAGTAAATGTAAATCAAAGACCAATCAAAGACCAACCAACCAACCAATCAAAGACCAACCAATCAAAGACTAAAGACTCACTTTTAAGTAGATCTATCTGTAGAAAACAGATCCACCATTAAGAGCTGTATATCTCTTGCTGTAGATATCAGCTCAAACATAAATTAGATCTTATTATAACTTTAGGTCAGATCCACCAATTAAGTATTTAAATCTAATTGTAGAGACCATGTCCACCAAAGGTAGACCTACTTATAAATTGGTGAGATTAGAACTGCCATTTGTAGAGCTACTCCCACAGAACTTAGATCTATCAGATCAACCAGAAATAGATATTATTAAAGATCAGCTCCACCGTTTGACCTTTTATTAAAGTATATAAATCATATTATACATACCATATCCACCAAATTGATCAAAGTAAATTTATCAAAGTAAATTGATCAAAGTAAATTTAACAAAGTAATTTATCAAATTTATCATAGTAAATCATATTATATCGTATCCACCAAATTTATTACTTTTTCTCAGTAATAAATGGAGATTAGATCTCAACATTTTATGTACAGTAGCTCTAACAGATATCAGATCATACACAAATATACTGTACATAGCTAACTGTGGGGATTATGTAATCAAATAATATTCCCCACTCTACAGTACATCATATTATATTAGGATGAGAATATGTTACCATCTGATTATATGAATGACATTCACCCTATTACATGTAAAAAAACCTATTTACATGTAAAAAGCAGGGCCTTATTGGAAACCAGCTTTTGCTGAATAAGCAACCCTGGATAAAAATGCGAATAAAAAAAATAATCCCCCCCAAAAAAAAAAAAAATCTGAATAAATAGAGATCAAATCCACAGTCTGTAGCAGATCCTGATGTAGAGATCGTTAATTCTTCATATCAGAGAATAAGTCACAGTGGACAGTTCAGCTTGTTACTTTTCACATAATTTGTCAACAGTCCAACCCAAGAATTCCATCATCCAACACGCAACTATATGATATGATATATGTTTATCTATGAATGTATATTTGGTTCCACTACCCTTAACACCATTTAAAGGTCAAATGCCAATGCCTCTCATGGAATGTTCAAAACCCCAAAATGCCCAAAATGCTTAAAAAAATTGAGTTTCTTTATTCATATTTATTCATTTATTCAACTTGTTAGAATGCCCTGATTAACTGTAGCAACATCTTTCCTTTCCTTGAAGGCATTTCCTAATATACAAGTTACATCCAGCAACCTTGAAGTACGAGACAACGAGTCCAAACCCTTTGTATCATTGTCTGGATTTGCAGTGTGTAGCTCTGTAAATATGTTGTACCGTAGACTAAATTTGAAATGGATTCAAAAGATCCAAAATTGAGTAAACAATGAAAAACATAACATACAGCAACGTTTTCTTCCCTTTTGGCAGCAGTTCTATGGATTTGGTTGCTAGGCAATTCTTTCTGTGATATTTTTACCAAATGAAGTTTAATTAGTAACTAATGAGTCTGTTTGATCTTGAAGTTTATCTTGCCCCAGACACTTTTTCACAGAAAAGTTTTTCGATTTGAATTTGCTTAAACGAGAAACGAGATCCACCGATGAAATTTGAAAAGGTCAATTCTCACAAATATCTCAGGAAAATCTTAAGTGCATTTGGGAGAGACTGTATCAGGATTGTGTCATGGGGCTTCTTCCAGTTTTTGAATGTGTGATGGTATCTGGTGTCACGTGACAGTACAAACCATTTGGGTATTAATTGCTGTTATTTTACTGTATTCTTAACTGGAGTAACAATTGGCACAAACTTGTGTGGAAAAACTTACAGACTAGTACTGTATTAAACAAAAAGTTTATATTTTACATTTAATACAACACCATCTTGTCAAGATCGCAATCTGAAACAGTAAATGTCAACATAGATTTGCCATCATTCCTTCATACATTATTACAAGTTGAAGTACCAAATGATTTGAGAGGAGAGTGAAAATGTTATGAGGAGATAAAGATAAAATCAAGATGAAAAGCATATATACTGTAGGGTGATAAGGTGTGTGAGGATGATACATGATAGAGCAACTGAAGTGCCTTTTCTAGTTATCGAATAATTCCCATTTCTCTGGCTGGCAATATTAGCGAACAGGTTCCAGTTTAAAGAATATCAAAGAAGCGACGAATAATAGTTTGTAGCAAACACAGGTAGATACATTAAATGCCACTGAGATGAACAGCCCCTGCTTGCCTCTCCTCCTTCCTGTCTTTACATGACCAAAGTATTAAAGAAGATGACCCCATAATGAAAGGATAGATAAAGATATCTAATAAATGTAAACATCGGATAAATTTATACTAATTCAGACATGATTATACTGTGGGGTTTAACAAACCATGAAAGAGATTAAGATGCAATCTGTACCCCAGGAACTTGACATTTTAAAGCAAGCCTCAAAAAGGTTCACTTGAGAAAAGGTTTTAGTTTTTCAAACTTTGAAGTGCAATCATCATGGTCATCAGCAAATGTCCCCCTCTACCGATAAGAGCTGCTACAGTCTCTTAAAGACCGTGTAACGGCCACTACCGCCACCTGCCGAGTACAGTCCGAGAGGGTACACACTCGTAACGGTTCACCCATTCACATTTCTCAAGTGGTCAATCTCCCATCTATTTTGACATGATCATCGCAGAAGCCATTACCTGTGTAATTTAATCCCATCGAGAACTGATAAAGAGCGTGTAAATCTTACAAGTAGTTTCCCTCTTAGAAGATTCTGCGGATAGGCCAGACGCTGCTCTCTAGAAAAGTCTGCCCTATTATTTCCCCTCTTTGTGAAAATCTCCTGAGGGAACTCTCAAATCAGATGTGGACGTTGAAGGTCAGTTTATAGTGGATGTCCCCGCATCCATTGAATTGATAGCAATCTGCCTGAAGCACTCTCCAGTCGTTTCCGACCAGCCAAGTTCTATCTACATGCAGAAAGCTTGAAGTGACAGCCAAACTGGATATCAACACTTATAAGAAGGGGGGGGGGGGAAAAAACCATAAAAATACACCATTTCCTCGAGGAAATGAAGCAGCAAATGACGCGCCTTCTTTCTTTTTTTCTCCGAAAAGAGAAAACTATGGAGACACTCTATGGAGTCAACCTTGCAAAATTGTGAGGGAGAACAGTCATTGCAATGAAGATGGCAATGACTATAACGCGGATCGCACAGGTAATTTACAGTTACATTTGTTTAACACAGCAGCATACAGAAATGCTGTACTCAAATCTGAAGCCAAAGTTAATTAATCAGGTCACATCTTCGGAGTCTATGCATGCCAAGCTCTTCAATACCGCCCTCTTTACCTTTCGGGAAACATACCAGTTGTAGTTTTGATTTTGCCCTTTTTCTTTTGGAAATTTAACTTGCCAAATTTATGAAACATGATGATGATGATGATGATGATCTCAAAATGATTGAGTGTAGGTGTTTTGTTTAGATTGTACTTTAAAGTTAACTTAAGGTCAAGCTTTTTTTTCACTCCCAACACTGTGACAAATGTCTGTATCACCGCCAATGAATTTCAAATAGTGCTTGTATCTCTTGCAGAAAAAACTTTGAAGGTCAAGCCTACTTAGTTACAACAAAATTCTGAATCACCCTTCCAGCTTAGAGAGTACAAACACAATTGGCAAAACTACGGCTTTCGTGGCTGACTAATGCACAGTACTTATAAAAAAGATTTAAAAAAGCTTGATGAATCAGAGAAATAAGGCACTGGGTTTAGTGAATGCATAAAATAGACATGTATGTAAGGCAACAATGAGCTCTATCCATGTCACTGCTATACAGATCTATTATTCATGCAGCAGTCTCGAATGATTTGCCAAGGAAATGATGAGAAGGGATTTGGAAAGTGGTTTGCGGGAACCAGTGACTATTTTTAGATTAATACGTGTAAATGTTCTAGATAGTCGAAAGTTATTTGCTGGATGCAGCACCCATGTGAATATCCAATGAGCTGTGCAACTCACGTACTCAAGTATATATATATACTAAAAAAAAAAAATAGGTTAATTATACCATATGCCTAGGTTGAGAATTTAATGTTATCAAAATGTACACCAAAAACAAATCCCAAAAAACCTTTGAAGTTGCTGAAGGGAGTCTCTGCAGAAAATTTGTTCATTTCGGCTTCTCTCTCCTCAGTGACTGAAATCAAATCTTGCAAATTTCATTATCGGAACTACTGTACATCCTCAAGGACATGGCACAACTGTGCAATGCTGTGACCTAGTTGGAAGAGACTGCTATGCCTTATAACACTAATTCTATCAGGCAAAAACACACATTGAGGCCACAAAAATATGTAAGCCAGCTAGCCCAGGGTTATCTCTCAAACTGGTCGCACAGTATCGTGTTAAGATATATATTGTACAGTATTATTACCCTCAAGATAGCTTCATTAGCCCAGAGTTATCTCTAAGACTCATCGCACATTATCGTGTTCAGGTAAATCGTACAGTATTATTACCCTCAAGATAGCTTCATTAGTCCAGGGTTATCTCTAAGACTCATTGCACAGTATCATGTTCAGGGATACATATCGTACAGTATTATTACACTCAAGATAGCTTCATTAGCCCATGGTTATCTCTCAGACTAGGTTGCACAGTATCATGTTCAGGTAAATGGTACAGTATTATTACCCTCAAGATAGCTTCATTAGCCCAGAGTTATCTCTAAGACTCATTGCACAGTATCGTGTTCAAGGATACATATCGTACAGTATTATTACACTCAAGATAGCTTCATGAGCCCATGGTTATCTCTCAGACTAGGTTGCACAGTATCATGTTCAGGTAAATCGTACAGTATTATTACCCTCAAGATAGCTTCATTAGCCCAGAGTTATCTCTAAGACTCATTGCACAGTATCGTACAGTATTATTACACTCAAGATAGCTTCATGAGCCCATGGTTATCTCTCAGACTAGGTTGCACAGTATCATGTTCAGGTATATCGTACAGTGTTATTACCCTTAAGATAGCTTCATTAGCCCATGGTTTTCTCTCAGACTAGGTTGCACAGTATCATGTTCAGGAATATCGTACAGTGTTATTACCCTAAAGATAGCTTCATTAGCCCAGGGTTATCTCTAAGACTGGTCGCACAGTATCGTTTTCAAGTATATCGTACAGTATTATTAACCTTCAAGAAAATCAGAAAACAACATTTCTTGAAAATTTTCCTTTCCAGTAAACTGTGTATGTACAGCATATATTTATTGTAATTGCAACAAAAAAAACATAAAAAGTGTTAAAACAAATTAAACGAACAATGTATTGCTCATGAATACATACAACATCCGAGGTCAATCCATGCAGAGTCAACAGAGACATTCCCAGAAGTGTCAAAAGGTAGAAAATGGGGGAAAAAATGTGTTGGAAACTTTCTGGTTGCTAAGATACAGCCACACCTAGCAACGAAAGTCAAGCATGTTCCATTGACAGTTCTTTACTGTACTGTAAATTGGATGGTACCTTTGTTATACTAGAACAAAAAAGGTGTCAAAGGTACAAAATGTTCAACAAAAATTGTGTTGGAAACTTTCTGGTTGCTAGGATACGACCACACCTAGCAACCAAAGTCAACCATCTTCCATTGACAGCTCTTACTGTCCTGTAAATTATTGGATGGTACCTTTTCTATAAATGTAATTACAACTAAATCTTGTCTTTATGTAGAACTTATAGCTAGATCCTGTGAACTGAGAAAGATGTAGTCATTGATATGCCAGATTTCCAGTTAAGTCAAGTGCCAAGAAGATTTCTGCTTCGTGTCACGGCAACGGGGAAAAGTCATCATTTTTCAACGTTTCCTAGCACTACATTTGAGATGTCTAAATATATGCAGATATGGGTGACAGTTTCATGGCAGTAAAGCCGTAGTGTATTTGTACAAGAAAACATTGGCAGTGACACTACAGAGGCCCTGCATTTTGCCAACAGTGCCCTTTAACCATCTCACTTTTGCCCCTACTGCAGCTGGAGGTTCAGTTTGGCTCTGTTGGTTTAGTTCAAATTTTGCTTTATACCACAATTTTTAAGAGAGAATTAACCACAAGTCAAAAGTTGTGTCTGTTGTGTTAATTACCCATTTCAACTGCTAGAGAATCATAACTTTCACATATATGAGAACTCAGAAAGATGTTTTTGGCAAGCCCTTTTCAAAGCAATTTTCTCCAACTGTAGTGGTCAAGTGCTTTATTGCAGGGGTTCTATTCTAGCATCTGTGGACTGTGAATAAAAAGCACCCTCTAAAAACATTTTTTTTTCAATATCAGTGAGTTATTTTGGTTGTTCATGGTCAATTTGATCACTAATGAAACAACATTGAATCGTTTATTTTACCAAAAGGAGAAGTAATGTTTGGTTTGTCAACTTGGTTAACAGAAATAATGATCTAATACACATGATACGTTTATATGATGATATTTTTTACCCACTTCTTGAACTGCCCAAAATGACAAAAAGTGTCCACAATAACCTGTTCCCAGCGCCGTTGTGAACTTCTCTTTCCTTTCATAGAAACCACCATGAATGTGCTTAAAATCCTTCAAACATCCAATTAAAGTATTAAACAGAGCTGTGATCTTACCCCATCTCAAAAATTATTTGAAACATGATGAGGTGTTTATTAAAGGGATATTCCAGCAGATGAATTTCATCATTTGATAAAACTGTTTGACAAATCATCAACATTCGTGAACAACGATATTATAAGAAAGAAAGTAAAGCTTTTGATAAACATCTACCATGATCATAGACCACCAACTGTGACCCACATCCAGGTGCACAGTAACAGAGGATTGAAATGCTCGAAACAGTTTACGTCCAAGCATAGTATCTCAACTTCTCAAGTAAAGAATGAGATATTGTGATGGGATTTTCAGCTAAGAACGAATAATATTTTACCCTTCCATGTAACTGCCACAGCGTTTGACATCAAAATATCACCACAACCTGCTAATATGGCTACGGAGGGAGCAGAGCAAGGCAAAATAATGTAAACATGAAGTAAAGTCTGCTTACCAAGGAGGTGTTTCTACCTCTGACTTGCTGAGCTTTGGCTTTTGCGATCAGCTGACCGACAGAGACATCCTTAGCATCCGATCCTGACATTTCTTCTGAGGCGGGTAAAGATTCTACATCTGTTGTCCCTCCATCCTCCTCATCATCACCCTCTTCCTCTTCCTCATCTACACCAGGGACCTTCTCTTCATCTGACTCTGTAAAAATAACACATTCTTTTCTTCAATATCAAGTACACATTTCTAATGCTCTATCTGAGGTCTTTAAATTTGAAATAGCAAGCTTCTTCCTGGTTTTCCATTACAACTTCAGCAAACATCTAATGAAGTGAGAAATGTATCCTTACCAAAACAAAATTCACAAAATCTTTGTAACAAAATTGTTATTAGCTTAGTATTATAAACATCACTGTACAGTAAGTCTAGGCCTATGCAGGCTCATTGTTATGACTTTCCTGATAGCCACAGATTAACACAGAAGACTACCATACTCACAATACTCTACAGAGAAGAACTCAATACATACGTACTGCAATAATATAGGTACTTTACTATTAAAAAAAAAAACATTGATTATGGTTTACAAAGCCAAATATCATATGAAGCCTTGGTCCATTTATACAATTTTATGTTTCTGGCCAACCAGTGTGATCATTTACAAAATAGGTTATTATTCATTTCGACTCTCTCATCAGCCACAGCAATGCAAATTGGATGTAATATCACAGGTCTACGTCATTTGACAAATTTTCCGGAACTAGTACATGTGGTGTGTTGAGAAACCTGTAGAAAAGTGGTGGCATATTCTCACAGCAACTTTATTTGAACATTTTAGTTTTTACTTGTTTTGCACTATTTACCACAATTAAGAATGGATAATGGTTTGTTTACTTAATATTAATGTGCAGTATTCACTACATGCATTTTTTGTTTGGACAATCTCAGTCCAACACCGATTCACCCTACGAACATCATATCAACTTCATTGCATTAAAACATTGTAACACTTCGTTCTCCAAGAAGTGACTGACAATATAAACAAATGAATACCAACCTTCCTCATCATGTTCTTGAATCTCAAAATCACTGTCGTTTTCACTGTCGCTTAAACCAAAGTCAACTTGCAGCAGATGGCGTTCAACTGGCTTAACTTTACGTTTCTTCGGATCCCTTTCATCTGCAAAAATTAGAAATGGGAGAACCATCAATATGTGTCTCACCCAGGAGAGGACAGAACTGAGGTGTGACCAATATTTACCATTTCTATCGTTTGAATATGAAAATATCTTAAGGCCAGTTTTGTAAAGTAATGAGCAAGTTTGTTCTGCGAGATAGCCTTGTATTCAGACCTACCGTATCACACAGGATGATCTCATGTAAAAGAGTCATGTTTCTCTAAATAACAAACCACCATACACAACAACTCTAAAGGTTTTTCTTATACCTAATTTACGTCTTGTAAATTGGATAAGCACATTTTTCTTAAATATCTTTGCATTTTCCATGACGAATATCTTGACAGGTTTTGCTGTGCACACATGTGTATTGATGTTACGTTGACTATCTCATGTATTTGCATGATTGCACATTTCTTCATGTGACCAGTGATGCTGAACGCACATAATAATGTTCGATACTGATCCTATAACTATAAGTTTAAGGTTAGTCTTGACTGTTATTGTTGCTTATACATTTTAGTTTTGGGCTGATGGGCTGAAAGTTTTGAATGATGATAAGCTGTTACTTCGGCCTAGGCTACTGTAAATTTGTCCAACAACAACAAGGGAGAAATAGCATATATTCTGACATACTAAAAGCTACGACGTAACTTCTGAAGATAATAGCTGAGACCCACAACGTTACGAATAGCCAATTCCACGAAACCTATGTTTACCTCAATTATAATTATCATGCACAGGTAGACCTAACGTAGGCGACTGACATTGTAGTTCGAAGTCAGCCTTGGATATGCCTAGCCTACA
>JAIPMN010009747.1:0-16614 GCA_020650975.1 Apostichopus californicus
AAGTAGTGACTGAGTGACCAACAATTGGGTTAATTTGAAAGGGTGTTAAATTTACCCAAGTTATTCATGAGCTTTCACCATGGGAATAGGAAACTAGGTGGAAGCTGGCAAACTTGTTCATTTAACGTGTTCATTTAACATGTTCATTTAACATATTTACAGTCTGTATTGGTTATATTGCCACCATTGTATTCAGCTGCACATAGGTTGTTTTAAGTGCCTTTCGCTTCCCTGCAACAGGTCAATGGGATGACGATAAGCAATTGAGATAGGAGTAGACTATAATAAATGGGAAGAAGTTTCCCAGTTATATTCGAAACATACCCATCCCAAGTATTTTGTTTGCCGAAGTCTGTCCAAGAAGAACTTGAAAAAAAAATCAGAATCAAATTGGTTTTTATGAACAATTGTAAGTGCATATTCCTAGCTTGAAAACCAAAAGGCACAAATAATTTATCCCAAAGGTTGTAATTGGACAAAAAAAGGTTGAAAATAACTTTTGTTTATTTAGCCAGTATCGCTCACCATTACATGGCAAAGTAATTTCAAATAATACAATTTTGTTTAACTTAATGTCATTTTATTTCTTCACTACAACACTTTTCAGCATGTCAGAGAGCTTCCCCTTCAATATGGTGCTGTATTCCCATCTGCTGCATCACCAGTTACCATGGCAACCGTCTCCAGAGCAACAAAGTTGACAAGAAGTGATGCGGTGAAGACGACCCTACAGCTGGAGCTACAGTTACCGGTCAGTTTATTCAGTTTTCGATTCTTGAAATGTAGATTTTGTTTCTTCATAAATTTTGTGCACAATCTTGAATAAAATATGTTAAATCAAGATCGCAAAGGAACCCAAACTTAAACTGCATATTAGATTGAAGCTGTAAAATGGGGAGGAAAAATGACTAAAGAGTGTTGGTGTTTTAGTGATTTAAAAAACTGACAGACTTCATACAAAATATAGGAAGTTTATAGAACAGCTTTTGATAAGAAGCATCTTTGAGGATGAGATTTTGTTGTGTGAAGTCTCACTTAATTATCATAAAATTAGTTGAAGCCATGTTGAATCCAGTCAATCTTACTAAACTAGAGGAATATTGCAGGACTGTTCAACTAAATTGATAATTTACTTAAAATATTTGAGAAGAAACGTTATCATTTTCTATTTATTTTCGCTCCTCATAACAGGATGATGACTCGACATCTTTTCAGCCGGGCGATTCGTTTGGAGTCGTCTGCCCAAATAATACCGATGAAGTTAATAGACTGATATCAAGGCTTGAAGTCTCCAGTAAGGCTGACACTCCTTTCACCTTGAAACTAGAGGCTGGAACTCGGAAACGAAAGGCTTCCGTACCCGAGTTTGTTCCGGTACCAGCGACGTTGAGACTGGCCTTGACCCAGTGTTACGATATCAGAACACCACCAAAGAAGGTTTGTACAGTAATTTATTCATAAAAAAACCCTTCTTATGTTTTATTTATGATGGGATGTTAAGATCGTGTAACTATATGTCAATTTTTAACTACAGATTTATGAAAAGCATTTGTAGAATAGAAAAATACCTTTGTCCAGCTTGAATATAAATGTGGATTAGTGAGAAAGATTATAAAGAACTGTAGACTTAGAGATCAACATGTAATTGCATCTTTTCATTATTACTAACTACAAACAAAATGGGAACAAGTCTACCTCTATCTTTGACCACAGATTTATTCTTTGGATTTAGTTGAATTTATTTGTTTTTTGTTTGATTAAGTGAATGGGGAATAGATCATGACCATGACTAGTAATGTACCTATCCAAGCAATATACAAAAGCTTCTTTAAACTGATAGCAATGTTAAATGTTTTCTTTTTACAAATTTTCCAATATTTTGTCGGTATCCTGCTTCATTTGTGAGGTCTGATGACAACATTGATATTTGTCCTGTCTACCCCAAGGTGCAATATTTATGAGATAATTAATTGAGGACATAACAAAAACTAAAAATTGCTTAATTTATGCCCCCATAAATTTAATGTTACAGTCGGCTATTGTAAAGTTGCTATCAGGTTTTAAGATGTTTTGTTCCGTCTGTGAAATTTGTTGTGATTAGAAATTGTCAAGTTGTTCAAATGTGTCTCTTGTTGTGTGACTAGTAGTGCCTTTAATGATGATTAATGAAACCCTGGCTCCTTCCTTAAATCATCTCGTCCATTTTCTAATATTACTAATTGTCGATCGTGAAGAAGAAAAAAATGTGTGACACCAGCATCGTAATGGATTAAGAATAGAGGCTGCAGTTAAAATAGAAATGTGGTTGCATTGGTGGTGTTTTATTTCACGGGGGGAAGAATTCGTCTACGTAGGTTGTCAGTGTTCTAAAGTCTACTTAATGTTTTTCCTAGTTAGTATAAGTTTACTTATTTGGGAATCAGAGGGAAGCTGTGAGCTGAATTAAATTTGGCTGTGAAATAGAGCAAGTGAAGCTCATTAAACATCTTTTGTCTATGAAATTTGTCTACGTAGGTTGTCTGTGTTCCAAAGTCTACTTAATATTTTTCCCTATTTATTATAAGTTTACTTACTTATTTGGGAATCAGAGGGCAGTTGTGAACTGAATTAAATTTGGCTGTGATATAGAGCAAGTGAAGCTCATTAAACATCTTTTGATTTTTTTTTAATGACTAGAACGAAAATATGTTAGTAACTGAGATGTGAGAGTCCATCTTCTTTTGTAGATAATCCAGATAAATGGAATCTTCTCATTCAGTTTACCTGCAGTTTTTGCTTAATCTTCAGTAGTTAGTGTAATAACCTCTTTATTGTCTTTTTACATGACTGCTTGTATTAGTGCAACAGTCGAATGCTATGGTATTCTGCATAGCCCAAGATTTTAATTTATTTGCCACGGTATGAAGAAGTGTAAGGAAATCTTTTCTAGTAAAACTTGCCATTTTATTCTTCAATGGCATGCATAGGATATCAAAACTGGTGGAGCCAAATTCTAAGTTTTCCTGACTGATTTAGGCAACGGCATGAACCTTAATGGAAGGAGGGTATGGACCTGGGTGTTGTTGAAGCAGACTCCCATGTAGGGGGATATAAAGGTTTGCCCGAGAAAAAGAAACAACAGATTTCCTATGATGCATTCTGTAGGTCTAAATGTAAGGTTGTTGTGCTGATAAATAACTCTTCACAGTTTTGGTGAGATTGGAAAGGTGAACAGTGGTCTAATTCTCCCTCACTTGAATGTAAAAACAAACTGTATAAGCACCTGGTTTTTATACACACAGGAAATATTGTTTTGTTGGCATTTTGGATAAAAATTCCTTCATAAACTCATATTCCTATCGCAGTATGCAAAACAATTAATATAATGCAATGTCTTACTCGTTTTGTCGGCAGGCTTTCGTCAGAATGCTATCGGAGCACACGTCTAAAGAAGGCGAAAAACGTCGTCTTCAGGAACTCTGTAGCAAAGAGGGGGCAGCAGACTACAATAAATTCATTCGTAAAGATCACCTTTCGCTGTCTGATATTCTAGAGGCTTTCCCATCATGTCTTCCACCGGTCCAGAGAATCCTGGAGAACCTCACTAGGCTTTTGCCTCGACCATATTCCGTAGCAAAGTAAGGTTAAATGTAGCTCGCTGAGCTGTGTTAGTGAAATGTCTCTAGCCAGGCATATAGAGAAGCACAAAGTCCACTCGATTTGTTTTGTATGTTGTTCTGGAGTCCACAACAGGTTGTTGATTGGACATTGAAAGTCTGTTGGGTTGTTTTGCTATCAGCACCATATGTATATGAAATTGATACCTAGTTGTTTTCACAATATTTTTACTCTAACCTTATGAGACTTGCAACAGAAAATGTGTAGAAAGGGTGAAATATCTACACTATTTGTGAAATTTAGACCTGTACAGTGTACGGCTATGTAAGTCATTCTACCATTGAGATTCAGTTTCTCCCTCTGTCAGTATGACCTCATCCGTCTCCCCAACCCCCCCCCCCCAAGTTAAGTCAGCCATTGCCAATATCAAGGCAATCAGTGCACGATGCTTGAGCCTATATGAAGTAGTTTATGTACATACAATATGGGGTACATTAGACAATAGTTGAATTTCCTGTGAATGTCGTGCAAAAAAATGAGTACTTTCCTTCATTTGTGTCTACAGTTTCACTTCATGTGTATAAAGTTAATGCTTTGCATTACTGTATGGCAGCTATAGAGTCCTGCATCGCCACCCCATACTGTAAATAACCTCTGTAAGTGATAGAAGAACATAATACTCAACATAATCAATTACACACGCATGTACCAGCAGAGTACCCACGATGCAGCCTTGTCATGAAAGACATCGTCGTTTGTGCTGGTAGTGGTGGTAATGATGAAAAATATAGTGTTTTGTAGTTATTCTCATGTGATCAGTTTATTTTCCAGGAAAAAATTGATGACCTAGGGTAAAGTGCAAGTACTTTCACTATTCAGACAAATGGTGAATGTTTTGATGGTATTGCAGTCTGTATATCAAGCAACAGAGTATGTATTTTATGATATGGTGATATAGATATTAATGTCCCTATTGGCATTCAATACTTCTTATACAAGAAGTAAAAAACCAGCAGCTGTGCTGTTGACTATCATGAGCATGAATCCCATTTATTTCTGTATTGTATGTTTTTTATGTTTTATTTAATTCCATTGTGTTTTTTGTGTTTTTTATTTAATTCCATTGTTTGTCGGTTTGTTTTTGTAGTTCCCCTCTTGGAAGTTGCAACATGATTCGCTTTGTGTTTAACGTCCTGAAATTCCCATCGACCGAGATGAAGAAGGCACAAGAGGGCTTGTGTTCCGGGTGGTTAAACAAAATAACCACTTCTTTCCAAGAAGATATCAGTAACAACTCAGGTCTCAGTGATGTCAATGTTAAGAAACTTAAGATCGAGGGCAATCCAAAGGTTCGTTACTTTGGTTAACTTTCGTCTATAACTGGGTGGTGATATGTGACAGACATTTAGCTGTAAATTATGTCAGTGCAGGTTGCATTTCAGTACCACTTTCAGTTTGAAACATTTCCCAAATTTTAATGAATGGAAAAGAGCAAAGACACTAATGGCTAGAATGGGATTCAAACCAGTGATTCTGGGTTAAAAACCCAGAGTTCTACTAACTGAGCTGTCCAGCCCTCAGTTGATGGTGATCCCTTCTGCATGTAGGGTCTTTGCTGGGGGCCAGTTTGTGGGGGGGGGGGTGGAGAAAGTGACAGGAAGGGATATCCTGAGAAATTTGGCTTTTTATATAAATATAAATCTGGGCTTGTAACCCAGAGGTGACTGATTCGAATCCAGTTCTAGCCATGAAATTCTTAGCCATTATCCATTGTCTAAAATTCACCAGTCAGTTTTCTTTATTCATCATTTACTTACCAAATAATGAAATTAGTATATACTCACTGATTATGCAACTCCTTGTCAACTGAAGTCACATGGAGGAAAATTTTGACGAAGTCATACTAGTATTGTCATTGTATTGTAAAATGCTGCCAATAATTCAAAGCTGGTTTAGAGCTTTCTACTTGACTCCTTTTTTTTTCTTTTTTTTTCCACTTTGATCTTTGACAGATACCAGTTTATTTCCGAACCAGCACCAAGTTTCGTCTGCCAGAGGATGTCTCTAAGCCAGTGATCATGATAGGACCAGGCACCGGTGTAGCACCATTCATGGGATTCATGGAACACCGGCATTACATGAAGGAGAAACGTCCCGCAGAACAGACTTTTGGGAAGATGTGGTTGTTCTACGGCTGCAGACACAAAGAGAGAGATTTCCTCTATAGGTAAAAGTGAAGAGAAAAGATGTTTGGCCTTTTTTTCCTTCAGTTTTGGAGACATTTTGACTCTAACCTTTGCTTTCATATTAAGTGTGGATGGTAATGATTAAAAGCCTGCAGCTACCAAGATGTAACAAAGAGTTATTGATCAGAAGTAGTTAGTTTTGGGTTTATCTTTTAATTTGCAGGGTGAATACCATTAGGAGTTTGAAAAGCAAGTTTCCAATTGTCTTTGAAAGCTATAGATATGGCAGAAAAATATTAGTAATGGTTAGCATTCAAGTTAGAGTGTTAATGCAGATATACATAGTGCCCATTTTCAGTACATCTATTCTGAAGAAGAAAAGAAGTGCAAAATTAGAGAAAAAAAGCACATTTATAAACAATTAGCAAACAAATTGCATTAAAACTGAAGGGAGAGAATGTAATTATTCACTTCAAAATACTTCTTTGCTGAAATTTGAATGGAATCTGTTGTTAATAGAATAGAACTAGTATATATGGGATTTCTTTTGTTTTTTTTACAAGCCTATGACTCGTATAATGTGACTTTTATCATTTTATAGCCTTAAGTTCTTGAAACCATAGTACCCCAATCTTTTTGTACTTTATTTTTTGTCTTTTTGTACTAAAAAGGTGACTTGTTAATGAAACTTGTCTTTGGACTGAGTCATTTAGTAAAGATGATAATTCAGTTGAACAATAACATGTCTCCCTATCAGCCCCACATAGGTCTTCAATTTTTCCGCCGCCTCTCCCCATGTGAACTTACTCTCAACTTTCTGCTCTCATCGTTTCGCCCTCGTAGGAATAGCATCAACTCCTTCTTCCAAGAGGGCATTCTGAGCAAGCTTACTATTGCGTTCTCCCGAGATGAAGATGACGTCTCTGGGCCAAAATGTCGCTACGTCCAGGATCTGATGAGAACTCACAAGAAAGAGCTTGCTGACCTCGTCATGAATCAAGAGGCGGTGATTTATGTCTGCGGGTCAGTTGTTATTCCTTGATTGGACTTTCATTTTGATTCTTATTTTATTTTACAATTTTATTTTTTATGAAACAGGGTCACAGTCAGGCTACAGGAATCAGTTGCTTTTTTGTGTGTGACAGCATTTAAGAGGAAAGGAATGTCACAGGAATTGTCCTAACTTTTCTTATGAATGCAAGGAAGTCAGTTTGATTGATCAGTTTTCATTTTAATCAAAATTTTAAGGAATAATCTGCGGCCACAGTGGATTTATAAGCTTAATTGACTTATTCTGTGGGGCATTTATCTGTCTGTCACAGTTTGAATATGTTGGACAACCCATAATATTATTCAACCTTCCTACCTCTGTCTTTTCGTCATTAGCCCATTTTCAGCTATTAGGTTTCTCTGTTTGATGTGTTTTCTTCATAAAGTTTATCATTTCCTTTCTTTCATTTTCCTTCAGCGATGCAAATGGAATGGCGAAGCAGGTAATGGAGGCCTGGACAGAGATTCTGTGCGAGTACACAGGGAAGAGCATCTTTGAGGTCAGCGTGTTGCTAGCTACACTCAGAGAAGAAGAGAGGTATTTACAGGATATCTGGACTTAGAAACAAAATAGTCCAATAGAGGCTTGGACAGAGATTCTGTGCGAGTACACAGGGAAGAGCATCTTTGAGGTCAGCGTGTTGCTTGCTACACTCCGAGAAGAAGAGAGGTATTTACAGGATATCTGGACTTAGAAACTAAATAGTCCAATAGAGGCTTGGACAGAGATTCTGTGTGAGTACACAGGGAAGAGCATCTTTGAGGTCAGCGTGTTGCTTGCTACACTCCGAGAAGAAGAGAGGTATTTACAGGATATCTGGACTTAGAAACAAAATAGTCCAATGACAGAGATTCTATGCGAGTACACAGGGAAGAGCATCTTTGAGGTCAGCGTGTTGCTCGCTACACTCCGAGAAGAAGAGAGGTATTTACAGGATATCTGGACCTAGAAACAAAATAGTCCAATGACAGAGATTCTGTGCGAGTACACAGGGAAGAGCATCTTTGAGGTCAGCGTGTTGCTCGCTACACTCAGAGAAGAAGAGAGGTATTTACAGGATATCTGGACTTAGAAACAGAATAGTCCAATGTCCTTCTTTACACTTTATATCAAATTGACCAGGAAGTATGAAGGTGGGATGCTGTGGCTGAAGATTAAAGAGACAATTGAAAACATTTCTGTTGGTTTTGTAGTAGGCAGCACTGAAGAGGAGTGGAGGTCTGTAGGCTGTTTGAGCATCGCAGAGATACCTAGTTGTCACACCTAGCTGTCACGCCTAGCTGTCACGCCTAGCTGTCATGCCTAGCTGTCACACCTAGCTGTCACACCTAGCTGTCATAGCCTTCCTAGCTGTCATAGCCTACCTAGCTGTCATAGCTGACGTACTCTTGAGTTGAATCAACAGTCTGGTGAGGAAAGGTTTGGCATTGGTGGACATCAAATGGACTGTTAAATGTCTTCCAGGAATTGTACATTGTGATAATGAGGAAGGAAGGTGTGTGTGTGTGTCAGGTGTGTGGACATTCCAGAAGACACTCATAGTGTACTCTATGGAGACCTGGTGGTGTTTATGGAGTCTTTGGACATCAAAGGCGATATTTGATTATTATTATGTGTCGACTGACTTCAACAAATGTGAGAAATGAAGCAGTTTACATCCTGTATTGATGCAGTGTTGGACATTTGATTGTTTTGATTATAAATGAACCATTTTCTCTTCAATAAACTTTCTACCACGATGAAAGAATCTGGAGAAGAATTCAAGCTTCCACTTTAAGTGTAGATAATTGTGTATGTAAGATAATATGGCGGAAAATAACAGATATTAGAGAATAACTTATACAGGTTTAAGGAGGTAGTGTGGCTCGGTATATAGTGGTGTGCAACCTTATGCTACAGTTGAAGAATGCTTTTATGATATATTCTCCATGAGATGTGAAGAAGATGTTAAGATTTTGAAACAAGATTAAAAAAAAGTGAAAAAGGAGAAAGATAGGCCTCTGCATGTGATGTTTTCATGATGTCTGAATTTAAGACAAAAAAAAAAAGCCATGTCACTCAGGTTGCATGAACAAAATGTTGAAGAGACATACAATGCCTTAGTACATTACTGCCAATGGGAGGCTTGGATGTAGGTTAGATACAGACTCACTCATGAGATGGCAGACCCCTCAAGTCTGCTCTCTTGTCACACTTAATTTCCTTCCTCCTTTAAATCTCCCTCCCTTCCCCACCCACCTACCTCTCCCGACCAAAGAGTCATGCAAATGTGAGATCATAACCAAAAATAAAGGAACTTGACAAAGTTGCTGCCTTTGTTAGTCCATACACATCTATTACCAGTCTTTTTATTGCCGGGGCTGCTGCACTATATTTTCAACCTGAGACTATTGCTTCCTGCTAGGCACAAAATTTCCTTCTTCTTCCTTTTGATATTAAAAGGTGCAATTGTAACCTATTGTGTGTAAATATGGTAAACGAAAGTCATGGGTGAAATGGGAAGTGAGTACCCTTTGGAATCATGTTTGGATAAAGTGCAAATTAAGAATTCCTGGCAAAGCCATTGACAACACATTATGCACAAATTTGTGTACTGACGGAGGTACAGTAGCACTCTGACAAAGTGATAAGTCCATAGTTCAATATGTAACACAATGTGATCTGTACAATGCATTATTCAATCGTTCATTATGTATGCAAATAACTGCAAAAACTGTAAACTATCTTTCTCTTTTATTACTGAATCACAAACTAGGATTTACCCATCCCATTTAAGTGTTTCCTTGTTTTTATTTCTAATTGGTCTCTAGCTGAGATAACAGTCTTGCTGTTTTTCTAGTGTCCTTCATAGGTTAAGCTTCCTACTCTAATGTTAGTTTTGTAATTAATCTTGTACAAACATATGAGATATAAATTTGAAAGATTGAAATTGTAAGTAGGTCGAGTACGAGTTCAAATTTATGAACATTTGACTAGTTACAGTGGGAGTCATATTTTACCTCAGTGAATATGTTCTTTCAGATACTATCCTACCAGTTTACCCACTTTTAATTTCTACAGTACTACAAAACAGATGAGTATCAATGATGACAATTTTAACAGTTTTGGTGCCAAACAACTCATTCTAGTAAATCATGTTTTGAAGATTTCAAATGCCGGTGTGTTTATGTCTGCAGTTCTGTCTCAGGACATGTATCACAACAAACTTTGTACAAACAGTGTCACTTACCTAGGGAATTAACAGAGTGAGTAGTCTCTTCAATTTTCTTCTTCTTTATTGGCCAGTTTTTTGCTTGAGCTAATATTTGATGACTTGCCAATGATTGTAATTATTAATTTTTTAACAAAAACATGAAACATGATGCAGTGAAATATGTTTTTTTTTTTATGAAAATGAACAAAAGCTACAAAGTTGCATAGTGTTCAAAAAAAATTAGGTGCTAATATGAATTTTTTTTTTCGATTTCTTACATTGTTTGTTTATGTTGACATGATTGATTTGGTCTCCTTTGATTTAGTCTCCTTGGTAAAAATTATCAGATTCTTAATTTAAATATTGGTAACTTCTTTAATTTTTTTCCTTGTATTTCTTAGATTTTTTGTTCGTGTTGAAATGATGAATTTGGTCTCCTTAGTTAAATGATCAGATTCTTATGATGGACAAATGGATGGATATATTATATTACTTCATTGCAGCTTCTTTCTCAGGCCAGGAATTGTGAATCCCGATCATTAATTAAGAAGTTCATTGTTTAATATCATAGACTTTGGTAGTCTATTATTACAATACTGGTTGAGAAAGAGTGTGCTAACATTTTGGTGTAGTTTCATGGGTTTGTTTGAAAGTAAACGTCATATCATGTAACATTCTAATTTGAATTGGGTCAACCATTTTGAATTGATCAATCAGTGAAATTAAATAATTGGGGACATTTATAATATGATAATGTAGGGTGGGATAATGCTTTACAATGGCTTCTTTGTCTCTTTTGTTTTCACCATCTTCCCTTACGTCGATTAAGAGATTTAGGATGATCGTAGTATAAATCTACATGACTGAGTTTAGTGTGATCCCTGGGTTTATCGTTAATTTGATATGATTGTATGCAAATTTGAATACCAATCAATTTATGATATTCATACTGCCTTCCAAAAACATACATCACTGCCTTTTACATGCAGTGGATGTTACACATTCCCCTCTGGCAGTATCATTTCTTCCAGTTTTGCCATGAGACTTTTTAGAGATTTTTTATTCAGAGGGAAGCTACCATTTTATATAAGTTTGTACATTAGTCTGTTTGTTTTCATTGATAGTAGTGTAAAAGACTGTATTCATTGAATTATAAACAAATCAGTATCTATGCGAATCACCAGAGAATCGAATATATACTATACAACAGAAAAGGTATCACCTATGGTTTGCTACTTAATTTCTGTAACTGTTTGTGGGTGTGTGGTGGTTTTTTTTTTTTTAAGCCTGAAAATTTGTATTCCTGCTTGCATTGTGATATAAATATTGTATGTGCACTAACAGTTGTCTTCATCACACCATGCCCACATTTCGTGTTCAAATTTTCAATGTACAGTCATCCTTTGGTAGGAATTTGTACTTTTCAATATGGTGATATTTAATTAAAGGATAATTTTTACTACAGGAATACACATTCTAACATACAATTCAGCAATGTATGTTAATCCGACCCGAACACTAAAATTCACTAAAAAAAAAATACTAAAAGAAGATTCTCAACTTGACGAGAAAAAGTGTCTATAAAAGGAAGTTCATAGTCAATCATTACAAGTTAGACGTGGGGTGGGGGGGGGGGGGTGGTGGATTACTCTACACAGAAAGTTCCATTCTTATGAATCCATGCAACAATAATGAGAAAGTTGATCCAAAGAAGTCTTCCCAGCAAACAATTTAGAAACAGTTGGTTTATTCTTCACTGACAAATGCTGAAGGCCGTTTAAAACGATGCAACAATTGTGAACTTATTTGCCTGAAAGTGTCACAAGTTTAACCTAAAATTTGAGATAGGAATTATGCTACACAAAACGTAAGGCCCTTGTTAGAAGATTCAACACGATGGGCTATTTTTTATTCATTGTCGGAGGCAACAGGAATCCATGCGATGGTTATGGCATGTGTCTGTGCGTGTATGTGACACTTGCTTTAAAACTCAACAAGTTAATGGTTGGGTTAACTTCATACTTGGTATGTGGATTTGTCTAATTAATTACAAGAAGCCTACTGGTTTCTGTGAAGTTCAATGATCATTTGGGGTCAACAGAGATCAAAGTATGAAAACTTTGTGAACATGATGACTCAAAAAGTACATCTTTGTTGAACTTCATACATGGTATGAAATTGGTAGAGATTAAAGGTCACATGTGGTCAACAGGCATCAAATTCTGACACGGTTTTACACATAACTCCAAATTAAAGCTACATTTAATCTGTGAGTTCCCCAATTCTATGATGTTGTTTTGGTGAACATAGTTTGGTCAAATTCAGTTCAGTTTAGTTCTGTGAAGGGTCTCTATACTGTAGGTCTTCAACGAAACATACCTGACATCCAGGTAATGAAATCTGCTTCAGAGTTCATACTCTTCCTTTAAACGTACACTTAAAACCTCCTATCAGTTTCCCCCTCTGAGCCCTAAAGGGGTCAACAGATTATCTCATATGGGCACAAACTGGCTCAAGGGGTCAAAAGGTTATCTCAAATGGTGGAAAAATTGGTCATTTTCTCAAAAATATTTCGCAATATATAAACAATGTCATGTTACTCTCAATTTTACGAAAGGGAATTCTAGCTCAAAATTGGTACAATGTGTCTATATTTCAAATATGAAGTTCTTTCTGGATATTGAAACATTTGGTTTAAAATTGTATACTGTAAAATCCTTACCAGCGAACGACACGGGTGATGCCCACAAGGGATTGATACAAACCTTTTCTGGTTCTCGCTTAATTCTTGGACAAATTTATCTCACTTGCTCTACATTAGTCACATAGTTATTTTGAATGTTGGGGAAATTTTGTAGCAAAGAATCAAGAGGTAACTGGTTTTCCGAGGAAGTGAACCCCCTAACATCCAATATAGGGATGGCGGGGTTACACAAAAAGGAAAGATGTTATTAACAGATTCAACATGGTGAGATAATTTGTGTACGTAAGTCAACATGCTAACATGCAGAGCAGATTTGTCTCATATAAGGAGAGCTTATCAACAGAAGGACTTTCAAATTATAACAGATTTATTTCAATATTATGATGCATTTCATTTAAATTACAATTCAACATCATCAGTGCCACACTCGCTGTCACATGTCAACAGCCTGTAACGTATGTCAAGACATTTATCTTCCAACATACAGTATAAAACGAGTTTGGTAGAATATATTTTTAAAAAGTCAACATCTGAACGTACGTTGTGGACAAGAGGACCTCCACATAACTGCAGTTTTTGTTAAGACGTTGAGATTTGATACTTTTTGCCGAGCTTACTACGTCATCAACTCTTTCAAGTTCAACTTCCAACATTTAGCAATATCCTTCGATCCCGAATTTACAACCAGAAATTCGTCATTTCCTGAACTGTAATTCGAAAGTTTGCAAGCTCTTGTCAACCATAGTTCAAAACGATTGAACATATCCTATTCATCTATTCGAAGATGTCTTCGTACTGATTACATGGGTTCTCGATTTTCTTGGGCAAAGAACTGAGAATCCAACATCTAACTTAACCTGACGACACGGAGAGGTCCTTGATATACAAAACCAATGGCTCGGATAGGCACTACGATATGGTCAACCAATACTCGTATCAGCCTGCTCCTTTCTGCAAACACACTGGGCAGGAAATCAAGACGTAGACCATTCTTCAGTTTACTATAAAACTAGGTCTTCAACATTTTCAGTAAAATGGACTGGAAGCAACCTTGCTCTAGGTGCCGGGACAGGTCGCTTTATCATCTCCTTTACTGCTGGGCTCGGAACACAATCGTTGACGTAAGAGCTATGCTTTGACTCCGGTGTTTGCAGTATAAGTTCAGGCTCAATCACATCCCTGAATTGATGAAGCTTAAGCCGAGACGCAGAAGGTGGCCTACACTGGTTGGTCTGCTCGTTTGTGTTCCTTCGGACGGCGGGACGAGGAGGATGCTTAAATGATACCGCCGATACTGAAGTGACGTATCCCACAATGTTTGATAAATCTTCTGCGGCCGGGGTTCCTTGAGGAGACGAAAACGCCACTGTGGTGGAATACTCTGGTTCTGGGTGACGGATTAGAGCTGTGTAGGTTCCATCTATTGGTACCTCAGTTATTTTCACGGTTGGAATAGCGTCTGCTTGACAATAGTCCTCTGAGGATGAAACCGAGCTGTCTCGTTTGAAAGCGCCAGAATGACCATTCAGCGACGACGTGGCTTGATCTTCGCCGGATATAGGACAACTCGGCAAACCGCATCCTTGCACGCCCGTTTCCGGTGGCTTGCAGTCGACATACGGGTACTCATATTCCTCATCGGGTAGTGGACTCTCCTCGGTGTCGGAGTTCTCTTTCCCAGGGACAATTCTCGGTCCACTTAAGACATCGTCTGCCACGGTGTAATTGCTTCCTTCGCTCTCTCGTGTAAACAATTGTTTCTCCTCTGAGTTTGAGAGCTTGACTTCATAGATGGGCTCTTCGGATTTACTACTCTCCACCGTGCTTGCTGTTGTATAGGATGCGTAGCCATCGATCAAACTGGTAAGGTCATGGCCAACAGATGCACCTCTCTCTGAACGGATGATTGACTCTTGCTCATTGAACCTCATGTACATGTAGGAGTTCGGTTGTGTTATCGTTGAAGCTGATGTTATGCTTCGTTCAGGCATTTGAATGCTTTCTGTGAAAAGAATACAAGAATCATGGGATATATGTTTTCATCTCTGTCTAATGCAGGTGTATCGTGCGTGTGTTCGTTGGTGTTACTTCCTGTCAATCTGGCGCCGGATAATGACGTCACATAGCATTCACTCTTTAAAACGTTCCATCAAATATGTCACAGTTCAGATCATACACGTTTCACGTAATTCACGTCATTTTGGTTGACTTTTTAGAAAAAATTTGAGATAGTTGGTACGCAGTTTATACGAGTTAAGCCTATTTGTAATTTTTTTTTTTAATATTCCAATGGGATATAATAATACGCGAAGCAATGATGGTTTGTTTATAAAGGCAACTTTTGTCATTCAGTCATTGAGAGAACGGCGATATGAGAGCTGAATATTGTTAATGAAACGCAAGGCGTATATTGAAAGGCCATCTTCCCGCCCAGGAGAAGAGAAACATGCATTAGTACCACTCGTTTTCTTTATAATGTTACAATAATGTTAGGACAATTGACGGTGATGAGGTGGGGCTTGTGTTCAATTCATAATTCAAATCCGATCAACTTTCGAGAAATGCAGCAAATATGAAAACTTTGAACGAACCTTCAATTTCTCCATCTTGTGCTTGAAGTGGAAGTATGGCTCTTTTGCAGCTTTGTTTCCTGGAAAAGTCAATTGATAATATGAATATTGTACATGTGTATAGACACACACACACACATACACACATGTTTGTATTACATTCCAACCGAGAACCCCATTGTATTTTCCATTGTTCAAATCCACGTACCCTAACCTTAACAATACCCCATACAATAGAATTCTTCCGAGGACGTAGTGATTCTTTAGAACTTAATCACAACCGAGGACCTGAAATTCTTTTGTTCAAGTCCTCGGTCAGATAGAAAAACAAACGCACCTACACACACACACACACACAATATCACTTCATTCCATAATATCTCATTCCAAAAAGATCGAGTTACAAATTCATCTTGTAGACGTCTAAAATTATACTTACAGTAACATTTCTCAAGCAAACTCGCAAATATTCTGGTAACAAGGAACACGAAGTAACCTTCATTGCTACACACATGTAAGTGTCGTCGCACTTAATACTGACACTAAGTTGGCAAGACACCTCAACATATGTAATGTTATCATAAAGTGGTTTAGAATGTGAGTTATTTACAACTTTTCTGGGTTTTTCTTCTTTATTGTATTTCTGTATTCCCATATTTTAATATTTTCATTCATGCCTGCATGCCTGACCATATTGAAAAATATTTGTACATATCTTTGGGGGAATCCTTTGAGGCCTATAGGTTGAAATGTATATGCCCTAGATTGCTTCCTATATGATCTTGTACATTTTTCATATTAAGTCAATCCCCTTTGTCCGGGCTTAATAAATATATTGCTCATTTAGAATTGCTATAGCCCGCAGGAGACTTGGCCATAAGGTCAAGACAAGGAAACTAACAATTACGAGAAGATTTGGGAAGACTTAAATATTTCTTAATTACCTCCTAAAGAATTAACCATCAATTAAGAAATGAGGTTCGTGAAACTTTTAGCTTAAGTTAACGCTGAATGGTTTATACCCGTAGTTCCGTGTGTTCGTTTAGCATCATAAAATAGGTCAATACACTACTAATAAAATCTCGCGACTTTATCGCAACTACGTTGAAAGGATTTACTTCTTTGCAAGCTTGTTTCCAAGTATCCGCATTTATAATTTCAAGCTTGTTCCCAAGTATTCGCAATTATTTGTTGAAGCTTGTTTCCAAGCATTCGCGTTTATTTCATCAAGCTTTCCAAACATTCGCATTTCCAAACTTTCCAAACATACATCGTTATAATCATAGGCATAGGAGGCGGGGGGGGGGGGGGGG
>JAIPMN010009748.1:1217-13442 GCA_020650975.1 Apostichopus californicus
GGGGGGGGGGAGGAACGAAATAAAATCTGAAATAATCTCTAAACATTACTCTGGAAATTAAGCGGCTTTTCAGCATTATAATATTATATGTAATTATCTACGATCAGGGGTCGCAGCAAATGGTTCATCCTTGGGTGGGGTCGGGGTGAGGCACAGACTTCGAGGGGGGGTGGCTTGACATGGTGACTTTGATATACACAAGCGAAGTATTCCGATATTGTCGCTCTCTATCTAGTAAAAGAGCACTGCGATGACCAAAGGGGAAAAAGGTTACCTTTTAAATGTTCCACTCATTTATGAAAAGGGCCATTCTTGTGGTTTGTCACAAGAGTAGGGGGGTAGGAAGGAGATGGACAGCCGGGGTCTACAATCACCATGTTTCAACAAATGTACATATGGAGATATTTCTTAGGTACCTTACTCTTTCTTCATTTTGCTGTTATATAAATTGTTCATAAAATAAACAGAATATTAACTCAGATAATCTAAACCGGATAATTTTTGGTGATGTTTTTATTATGTTTTTATTCGTTTGTGGTTGTTTTAGAGTTAACTTAAACTAAGATGTATATATGATTCATACTTTCTCTCCATCACCCTACCCTTCCTACATGCTGAAATGTAGTCTCTCTAACTGTGATGAGAAATTGACTCATTTTGTAACTTTTCAAATGGATTTAAATGCTGTTTAATAATTGATGAGGCCCCCCCTCCCCCTTAACCTCAAAAATATATAGATATATAAATGAATCTTTTGCAACAAACCAACATTAATATGGCATTCTCTCTACAAAACATGACAGGTGGACGGACTGTTTGTCATTCCCAAACCCCATCACTTTTCCTAGCAAATGTCATAATTGCATGTCAAGTATTTCTTATGAAATGTCACCCAAGTTAGAGGAGCCTGGCCACAAACACCAAACAACTTGATCCACTCTCAACCTCATAATTTTTAAAGGGTGTGAAGACTCGCACAAAAAGAAACGTCTAATGCCGGTAATCTGACTTAGTTTCAAATGAGGTGTAACAGAAGTGTTAGACACCACCATCGATCCCAGAATATACACACACAGGTTGCTACCGTCGGTAATTAGACACTAGTGTACAGTCAGTACATACAGCTGCGGTCAATGCCCACAGCACAGTATACAAACGATACAGCGATGGACATCTCAGGTCCAGCTAAAGATGACAAGGTACCACTATTCATTACTGTCTGCATTTTGTAGTGACACGAACAAAACGTCACTTGCAAGCAACAGAAAGTTAACTTTTTCAGATGGCGGCACGCGGTTTGGGGCGAGTCTTCAATGCCTTTAAGTGGTCCAAGTTTCCAGTACCCTGCACCACCACATGGTATATTGTATCAACATGTACACACAGAAGTGTTGGTAGGCATCTGTATCAATGGGTGTTGTTCAGGGGGGGGGCGGGGTAGTAGGGGGGTGGACCAGTAGGGACCTCACAATCATCTTTTCCCAGTTGGTTACATGACTGATTAATTAGAAAGTAAAAACAATGATAGGTAACCATAGTGACATTGCTATTATTATTATTATTATTTCTTTTGAACTATTATCGCTCCCCATCCCTCATTGAGCATAAACCGTCCATCATCATCAATCTTACAACATTCTGGTCCTTTCAGAAAGTCCAAGAATCCGGCAAGCAAAGTCGGTGGCGCTGTTTTCCTAAAGTTCTTGATATGAACTAAGAAATCGAGTAACATGTCTCCCTTTGTGTCGATACCCTCTTTAAAGCAACTGGAAATATCTATGTAACTAATGCCCTCTATGACGTCATAATCGATTCTCTTCTTCCTGAGGAATCTCGTAACCTGATCGATGTGAAGTAAGTTACTGGCATCATCTGATAGCATCGGGAATTTTGTCCAAATATTGGCAAATCCGCAATCACCTGTTGAGAAAAAGAGAAAGAAAGAAAACAATTAAAAAAAGAGAAAAAGCTTTGAACAAACTGTTCATCTACTTATACAAAAGTCTGAATATGAATCCGTAAACTAGTAAATGCAAGAAAGTTTAGGGGTGGGGGAGGGGATGGGCGGGAGGCACACTGAAGATTTTATCCTAGCAGAATCTTCTTCAGAGGCATACTGGAGCAAAAACAGAGCAAAACAGTAGAAGAAAATAATCGATTTATAATCTTTCTGATACCATAATTAAATTTGGCTTTCCAAACTCTCTGTAGGCAGTCGATACCAGGGAACGCAAACACTGAAATGTTACCACTTTCATGGCTGCAGTTTTTATTTTGGGAGATACGTTGTATATTTTATGCATTATGTTCTATGTTATAGATTTAACATGTGGGTACAGCTTATGATTCGGTCGTTTCAAAAGTTGATAATTCAGTTTTCCTTTAATTGATCACTTCAGACAGAGTTGCTACTGTCCATAGTTCAGCAAACAAGGAACATGTGAGTGCTAGTTATACTTTTAACGCAGCATTCCGTATTTCACGAAATGAAGCTTTAAAATATGATTATTTTCACGTAATACTCCTTTAAGGTTGCAGCTGCACTGATAACGCTAGCTCCTGATTTAGGTCTAAATTTGAACCATAGACAGATGAGGGTACTTACATAATTAAAAAAAGCAGGAGAAGTACAAACAGGGTCGTAGCCAGGAATTATGTGCACTTAATGTGTTATTTATGAAAGGGCAGAATACTCGTGTCATATAACTTGTGAATTGTTTTGTAAACACATTCAGTGGTGAGGCCCCCCCCCCCCGCCCCGGCTCCCATGCCCTACGGAATGGAGTTATAACCTGTACAGCTTCAGCATTGTTTTTAACGCTATATGTATTGCGTTCAATTTTGTGCATACAGTCAATCTTTAAAGATAGTCAGTATTGGCCCCAAATTTAAGAATGCTAAAAAAAAAGTTCAAACGTACTTTGCTGGTGGTTCGGTATCTCCCAGTTACTTTCAGATATTGAGGAGGGGTAAACTAGATAATTAAATTATTTCACAGAGGTAAACTATACTTTGAGAGTGGTAATTAATGTGGTAATTAAATATCTGGTAATTAAATATATAATAAATAAGTGGTAATTAAAAATCTGTTGAAGTTGGAGCGTGTATGACCATTTTTTGAATTTCTAGCATATTTAGGGCCAATACTAACAACCCTTGTGAAATACAGTACCTGAATTTAACGTAATGAACAAAACTCCTCCTGGTTCCAATAGGTCGAACATATTCACGATCGCTTCTTGCCAGTTTCTCAAATAGTACAATACAGCGACGGCACTGATGAAATGAAATCTGATTGGCTCATCAAATCGTTGAATATTCATACTGTCATAAAATTGTTCCCAAGTCTTTTGTTGCCAGGTCCATTCTACACCTGCTATTCCTTTTGTCGTGACCATATTCATATACTCATGAATGCTAACCAGTGGTTCTAACACTGTGGCTGAAATATGTGGATATCTAGTGGCAAAACGTTCCATCAAATCGTAGTGTTTTCTCCCTGTTCAAAAGAAGAGAGAAATCTCATATTTTGAAATACAATTTCGGAAGGCTTTCATTGATAGTTCCTATCAGTTCATGTTGGCGTCTGTGTTATAGCATATATATAGCCAACTAATTCAAGGGGAATCGTGATACACACCTGACGATGATCACACAGTCACACTCTAGATGCAAGGGGATTGGGGTTGAGAGCGGATCAGTCTGTTCGTTGTTCGGTTTTTCGTGCCTAAGTTCTTTCTTAATTGGTTGGCTTTTCTCAAGAATCACTATATACAAGATATATGGGTAGTATTTCTTCTATTCAGTGTATCGGTTCTCCCACAATTTGTCCTTCGCGAATCTCGAACACTGAGGATTATGACCCCTAAATATGCGTTCTTTTCAGAATTTCCTACCCTTCTACTCATATCTCCTACTTCTCTGTCGCCTCCCCCCCCCCCCACCTTCACACACACGCTCGTCTGCTTTCTCTCTCCCTCCACCTCTCTCCACCCACCCCCTCTCTCTCTCAACATACCGCCCTCAAGCGATCACTCTTAAGTTGTAAAACTGCCCACCCCCTCTCTTACCCCCCCCTTCTACATATCTTTTCTTCCAAACCTTACTCCGTCTTTCTCTTCATCTTAATTATTATGGCTCACAAAAGATCTCTGTAAATACCGGTCCGCTCAACAGGAGCCCCCCCCCCCCACATGTAACTTTTACCCCCCTCCTCAACGTAAACAAGAAAGTCCTTGTGAAAAAGATGAGTTGCCCACCGGGTTATTATTAAATCTGTTCTTCACCTCAAACTTGTCACACGTACATCCAGGGGCGGCGATTTGTTTCAAATAATGGGGGGGGGGGGGGCAGTTGCTTGGGTGCAGGGGCGTAGCAACTTTCATCCCCAAAATTGTTTGCGCGCTTCGTGATATTTTGTATATATATATACATCCATCCGTCAATATTCATCTACGATTACTAATAAAAAAAATTACTGGTCAATTTCTGTCGTAAAATGCAATTAATTATTACCAGCTTCAAGTAATGATTCATTCACATTGCCAGCACTGAAGGCTCCATGCAGTTAATCACGATCGCCATATATTTTATACAGTAATTGCAATGAGCTGCTAGCAATAGCGCTGAAGTACTACCATCAGAAAATAACCAGATATTTCATTATAAAGTGAGGTGTCAACAAAATATATGCTGAAATATTTCCACAGCCTTGACTCTCTAGTATCAAGCTACCATTTTATAAACCCAATGTAAATAACAGCGTTACTTGTCTTGCATACGCAAATAAAATACTTCAGGTGGATCATGTTGTAGGGGTGACAGTAAACGTATACTTGCCAAAAACGAAGAAGATATCTTGTTTGGAGAAAACAAAAAGAATTGCTTATTTAAGAAACGCATTTCGACATTTAGGATAAAATTCAGTGCAGTTACGTAGCAGTTCCAAAAAAGGTGCTCGATTGACTCTTCGTCAATTTTGCAAAAGGAACACAGTGGAGATTCTGACTTTCCCATCAAAAACGAGTCTACTAGTACCTAAAATTCTTTGTAGCAATCTGAACTGAAAGAATTGAAGCTTGGCCTCAGAAAGAGTGCTCCAATGAATACTAACAGTGCGACGCCAGGAGACGGACATGAAAAGTTAACTTTACTTGAACCAGACCTCCTCCATTCAATAGGAATGGCATTAATTATAAGCCCAGGCGCGTAGCCGGGGGGGGGGGGGCGAAGGGGGCAGCCGCACCCCCGGCCCTTGAGCATATTTTGTTGTATGTTTTTATGATCTCGCTAGTAATTTCAAAAGAGAAAATGCTAAGATGCAACACACAAGGCATGGGAAGTGCCATTTCCAGCGATCTGGGAGGCATTTTCAGCCAAAATTTTCTTGAACGCTTCGCGCCAACTTATGGTGGCGCTATGCTTAGATAGTTTGCAAAGCCGTATATACGGCTCTGATAGTTTGCAATGCCGTATGAACGTCTCTTATAGTTTGCCTACAGTTTCGCCCCTCCCTTGGCAAATTCCTCGCTACGCGCCTGATTAAGCCCCAATAAGTTGTAAACGCGACAGCACGCAGCTGGTTATTATTTCAAAGCCTTAAAAGACAGAGGAGCTCCGTTCTCGTCGAAAATTCGCCCACAAATAAAATCCCTCTTTTTACAAAATATTGTTACTACTACATTACCATTAATGCGTTCGTGAGAGTTATTACACAACTATTCATATCCGAAAGAGTCCGTGGGTGGCATATAAGTGATGTCACACCACGCCTCACATATTTGTTTAATAAAACCCTTAGAAATGTTTTTGACATCAGATTTCTGACAATTGCATTAAAAAAAAACAGTGCTTTACCAAAAGATAATAAATTGAGATCGAAGAAATATTTCCACGATCCATCCGTATCATTTTTGTATAACCACGAGTCCAGTTACACTTCAGACTTTTAACAAAACTCTCAATGTGAGGTACCTTTAAATCCCCCTCACCTAAACAATTTATTATCGATGAACGTTTGAACTTTGTCTGGATTGCCATGCCAAACAAAATCAAATATTTGGTTTCCCCCTGGGGTCAACTCTCCAGTAGACCAAATACGTAAACAATCTTTAAGTCTCGATAGTTTAGGAATGAAATTCAAACGAAATAGATCGTCGCCGTTATTAGTGAGAAATTTACTGGACCTTGAGTAAGTTTAATACCGAACTCAATAATGAACACTGGACTAAGGTGAATAGAAAGGACCCAACGGAAACAAATACGACTTGCTCAAATTCACGGCAAGACCAAACGAGAGCTTGAAGTTATTAAGAAAACGATGAATTTCCTTAAAAGAATGTCTGTTATGATCAATGAAAAAGACGGCGTCATCCGCGTATTGAAGCAACCTTGTTTCATTTCCGGCAATATTAATACCCCTTAGAATGTTATTACAATTAATTTTCAAGGCTAGAATTTCCGCATGGACACAGAATACAAATGTAAGGGCAGCCTTGCCTAACACCTCTATTAGTTGAAAAGAAGCCTGTAGTATAGCCATTGTTACAAATACAAATATTATAATGTTGTTATAGAGAACATGAATCCACTTTTAATGCTATTTGCCGAAATTAAAGAAAGTGAGAGTAGCGTGGATAAAGTTCCACTCCAGTCTGTTAAAGGCTTTCTCAAAGCCAATCATTAAAAGAAAACCTGGTACATTTTGCTTTGAAGTATCTAAAACAACTTATTTTCGCCAATGAATTTGATACCGCTTTGCTGAGGACCGATTACTTTAGGAATAACGAGTTTCAGTCGTGACGCAGGTGCCTTAGCAAGCTAGTGTCTGCACTTCTGTACAGAGAGAAAATAAAAGCTTTTTTTTATTTCTTTTAATATATCGTGTTTCTCAGTCAAAACACAGCCATCAATATTCTGAAGTTTCCAAATTGAACTATTAGACTTATTTCTTTTGAAATAAATCAATCAATGAATAATTTTTTTTTTAAAAAGTAAAAAAAGTTGCCTACGTTTAGAACTGGTACAAAGCAACATTATTGAATGTAAGTAATCAGTGCTTATCTACATGACCCAGTGGTTTCAATCTCACCCATTTGAAACTACCTTGGACCCTTTGCCTCTGTTCGGTCTTTCTTCTTCTTATTATTATTATTATTAATTATTTTTAATTAACTTTTTTTTCAAATCGGATGTTTTACTCACCTGATCCACAACCAATTCCAAGTGTTTTGAATGTTGTCGTCAATGTGGTGGGTTTCCTTGATTCATTAGGCAGATGTATTCCATTTCCAACTTTGTCAAATAATTCTTCATCAAAAACCAAATCGAGCCATTGAAACCAAGATTTAAATGAATCACATCGTTCGATGTATTCTTGCCAACATTTAGCAAAATGCTCTGCATCATGATATATGCTTTCCATGTTCAAAGTTATTTATAAACACCTATACGGTATCAATGAGCTTTTGGTTATTTATAACCGTGTACAAGACTACGACTGCACAGTCATGTATATAAATACCAGCAACTATATACTCATATCATATCTGCCGTCGGTTGGTCAGGCGTAACCTGGATCAGATCAAGTTTTATATTATATTGGTTTCCAACTATAGTGCTGATAATTAGGATGCCAGCTGCCTCGTTTTACTCCAATCGGCGCGGATATGCTCATCTACGATTGTGCTGCCATCACTCGCGTTGGATATGCGTGCTAGACAGCCAGCTAAACAAAAATGAGGCAAAGACATGTGTAGCTATTTTGTATTTCCCCACTTGTATATTTGTGTGGTTAAACTGTGAAACAAGATAAATGATTCATAATAATACTAAAGCTTTACGAGATTAATTACTATACTGAATACGATAATGATGGTACTCCGAACAGTGTCATGCCAACGTTGTCGGTTGTGATGAATATAGCACAACTATGACTGAGTATGATAGAGACGAGAATAAAGTAGGTTACCTCTAATAGCCCTACTACCTTCAGATTTACTAACTGATTAACACATCTATCTATCCGATAACACCCGAGAACTGGAAGATAGAAACTACAAATGCTAAATAAGTAAATTAATTAGAACAAGAAGTATACTATAAGATTTGATACCTAACAAAGACTTGATATACACATGTGATTATAACGGTGAGCAAAGAAATAATATGTGACTGTGCTCTCATGGTACATATTGAGTTGCCGATAAATAAGGTGATTATGACTCCTAATATGTGGTCAACATTCTAAACAATTGAAGTCACCTCAGTAACAGGTCATTTCCTAAATTCTAGTGAATAAAAAAAAACATCGAGTAGGCTACTTACGAACTATTAATTTGCCAGGACAAAAACTGTAAACCCAAAGGAGATGCTGGTAGGCGTATAATACAGTGTTGCCACCAATACACAAAAACTGGATTCAGCAGTGTACAACCTGCTAAAGATAAAACTGTCTCAAACAACTGAAGTTATGAGAAAATTGCAGGTATATAGCTGAGGGAGAAATTCTCAAATCTGACCTTAGACAGCCTTTAATGAGTACAGATAGAAAGGAATGTCGCACAGTGGCCGGACTAATGTGACCCCCTGATACCCTATACCCAGACCCGCTTCACATCTAAGGATGAAGGACACTAAATTACTGACAGGTGCGATAACTGTAAATATATGAAAGGGCATGAACACGATCATCACTTGAATAGGTTTCAACGAGCTTCTTTTAGCTTCCTAACCCTTTGAAATTGTTACTATTTTAACACATTAGAAATTTGGAACACCGAAGGTACAGTAGACAACCATTAAAACTTTTATCGGATGATGAACCAAAATTATCGTAATAATTTACCAAAAAAATTACACATGAAACAGAAGATGATATAATATATATGACACGATCATGTACTTAACAGACGTGACCATGTACGATGGTAAAACTGCGTCATCTTGCTGATGAAACACTGGAGGGTGTATGTAACTTGATTTGATTATCGAAATACGAAGACGTGTTAACAGACACCTCCACCATGTATACTACAAACGACATATTTTTGTACTTTTACTTCATTTTCACAAGTTACTTGACACGATCATCATATAATTTTTTCCTTTTGGCATTCCATAGATCACGTGCGTCACGTCACCTTGGTTTCGTCAGTAAGCGGTGATCATGTTAGTTTCGGTTAAACCTGCCTTCAAGTACATGCGTCAGTAATATTTCAAAGCAAAATGTTGTATGCGTTTTTCACAGGTACATGAAGTTTGAGCGTGTAGGTAATGGCAGTGTCAATCACAAATACCGTCGTTATACTAGTCTCCGACTTGTGCACAATTAAACCTAATGTATTTCAATTTCATTATATTTTATATATTGATCATGGTATAGTAGGGACCGAGTGAGAGAGGACATGTGTACAGTAATTACTATAATAACAGTAACTATGACATTCAGTGCCACTCTGACCATGCAAAGGTAAGTAACAATTTTACAGGCAGTAGATACATGTTATGTAGGCTGGAACCCTATAATATAAGACGTATTAGAGGCACCTAACCTAACTGATCTAAGGAGGCCTTGGCTCTAGGTGGAGTGGCAATAATTAAACACGTACGTAGTTTTATTTTCAGCTGAATCTCTGTTCGTGCCGAAACTACAGTACATGTTTGATATAGCCTTGCGTCAACGTTTGGCTCAGTTTAGCGAGACCTTCGTGTATGTCTGTCTGTTACAATGTTACTAACTTAGGCCTAGTCTAGCCTAAGACTATTTGTGTTACAGTAACTGTTTGGTAGGTACCCTGACGGTGGCCAGTCAGAATATACAGTGGTAATATTGTTTTAGCAATCCAGGGTTCAGACTCTGTACTTGGTATTTTGCCTGTATCAAGACTAAACTTTCAAAACACATTTTCCCTGGTCAGATTCTTCCATTTTATTTTAACTGTAACTAAAGCATGTAAAGTGCCATTCTCAACATTATATGAGAGAACCACAAAACACCTGACTATACTGCAATTGTGTAAAAAAATGTTTCTATTATTAATTCAGTAATTAAATTAAGGATGGAAAGTGTCATTCTCTAAATAATTTATGAGTCACAAAACAGCGTTGTTGCTATAACCCGCCCCACCCCCCCCCCTAATAACTAAATGGAGAATCCGACCAGGGAAAGATTGCACTTAATCCACTTTTAGACAGTGAATGGGTCATTCACACTTGTTCAATAGGTCTAAGTTTGACAAAAATTTACATTTTCAATAATTGATAGAGACTTGTTGTTCAGTGCATCGTCCATCTCTTGTGCTCGAGTCTATCGTGACAGAAAAGTTTCTCCTATTTATCAGTAATTATTAGAAGGTAATTGCATTTGTCACATATTACTGAGTGAATGTACCAGATCCATTTTAACATACTTTGTTACTTTTATGTCACATAGAAAGCTGTTTGTTTAAGGTGTAACCATGGCCAGCCGTACGTGCAAATATGCTTGCGACATGGAAAAGAGTGTCCTTGTCAGCAATTTCGACAAAAGAGGATGGGCACAGGTGACGTCGGATGAGGAATGGAATTTTTACTGGTAAATGTGATAATGTTTTGCTGTGGTTTTCATTCCTTTTCCTCAGTTTATACATTACCGGTAGGCCTACTGTTGAGGATTTGCAGACAACATTTCAATGACCACACTTGTAGCTATGTTTCAGCTCTTTATCTTCCTTTGAGCTCAGGTCTAGAATTTAACAATGTTATCCACTTGCCAAAAAATGCAAACTTGTGCTTACAAAAGGCGTTTTTACTTTCCACGTTTTTTTTTTTTGCTTTTGAAATCTTGAAGCAGCTATAGCTGTGTTTGCAAATGACTTGCATACAAACTGTGGTTTTATTTTTTGTAAGATTTACTTCCACAAGAGATACCTTAAACCTTTTCAAACTTGAAATAGTCAAAAGAAACATTTACACTTTAACCTTGACCAAGCCTTCATTAATTAAGTGGATAATTGCAGAGTTCTCATCATTAATATCATGCATCTATTGAGCTTACATATCAACCAATATTATTGCCCCCCCCCTCCCACCCTCTCCCTACCCTTTCCCCTTCTTTGTTCCTTGTTGAAAAGGAAGTAGTCATGAATTTGGGTTAAAATTGAAATACTTTTTCATGTTCATTATTCATTAGGGCCAGTGTCGTAAGTGCCAAAACGATCTTCAATGTGGAAACTGGGTACCGACTACAAGATGACCAGTAAGTAGTACACAATAGTAATTAAGGGGTTAATCAACGGTCTAGCGTGCGTTACTCACAGGATTAATGCACGATCGGGGGATAATGCAAGCGATGCACGAGGGCGGAGCCCGAGTGCATCCAGCGATAGCATTAACACCCGGAGTGCATTAATCATGTGAGTAATGCACGCTAGACCGTTGATTAACCCCGTTCATTCATACACTACCATTTGTGTGGGGCAAAAATCATAAAACAAAACATTTTTAGTTACATATAACCAAAGATTTATTAAAGTGATGCCCCATAATTTTACCGTGCGTTACTCACAGGATTAACCACGGTCAGCTGACCTGAATGGACCAATAGGATTTAGGAATCTTTACTAAGTATGAATGAACCATAGTTTTTTGTTTCAATCCTGTTTATTCAATTAATTTTTTATTGCCTTATTTGGGAGCTTCGTTTCAAGTTTTCATCATGTTTAAACTTTTCATTATTAAGTGACTTGCTCAGAGCCGTCCATCATTCATAAAATTTAACTTTAAAATATGTAATCAATTTATCCTGTACTTTACTGTTTGGGTCCAATCTGCATATGCATACTGAATCATTTTTATACCAAAACTTCACATACTGTTTTCATCTGTTAATACTGTACTTGTCATACCACTTTATCTTTTGATCAGCTTATTGCATTTACTTATCTTATTTTCTCACTGCGAACTGCGAACTCAAGAATTATCAATCACTTTCCCAACCACTACGAGCTGACCAGGAAGGACCTGCTCGTGAAAAACTTGAAGAGATATCGAAAAGACTTGGAGAAAGAAGGAAATCCATTGGCAGAAAAAGATGAACTTGGTCATTACTGTTATATGGGTATGTCTATGTGTGGGTATGGGTTACATGGGTAATTCAAATGGGTATACTTGGATATGCACGATATGTGTACATCTGTTTATAATGCTGATGACCTTTAAGGTCATTAATATGTATGATTGACTTGT
>JAIPMN010009750.1:0-10304 GCA_020650975.1 Apostichopus californicus
TACAGTCAATACATACAGCTACGGTCAATACCCACAACACTGTACATAGCAGCGATGGACATCTCAGGTCTAGATAAAAGATAACAAGGTATCACGTTTCATTACTGTCAGCGTTTTGTAGTGACAAGAAGAAAACTCGACTTGCAAGCAACGGAAAGTTAACTTTTTCAGAGCGCGGCACGCGGTTTGGGGCGAGCTCGAATCTTCAATGCCTTTAAGCAATGTGATATAAACGATGCAAAATCTGGAGTCTGGAAAGACTGTGTTTTGGGGAGATTCCACTGATATTATTATGGATGAAGATTGGATAATAGATGTGTATACAGTACCATTATGTTTGAATTCCATTTATGCTGAATGGGACAAGTACAAACTTTCTTAAAGGGATAGGAGAGGGGGAGTGTGGGGTCCAATTGTTGAGGTTACAGACTGTCATCTTAGGGAAGAGGTTAAGAGGAGTAGGCACATTCCCCTTCCCTTTGAGAAAGTTTCGTGTGATTAAAGGGTGCTTAAACGCAAAGTGATATGATCTTTTGCCACTTACAAAGAACATTATTTCCACAAAATTTTAATACATCAGTAGACCTGCTAGTGTTTTGTTGATTTAGTTGAAAACTATCAAGCCGTATCAACTTGTACACATCTCATTATTTAAACAACTAACATCTAATCTACACCATACTGAAGGAGCTGGAGGTGCATTCTACTGTTAAAGATAATGCTAGCTGATAGTCATGTGGTAGATTAAAGAAACATTTGTTGAGACAGAAGTCAAGTTTATTGCTCATAACTTCCAAAAACCAAGAAAGGTAAGTTTAGTGAAAATTTTCAGGTTACGTTTTAATTCTAAATTTGCTGATTTACAAAGTCTCTGTTTGTTAGCATTTTTATAAGTCGTTCCCTTCTATAATTTGATCTGTAACATCTCCCACAAGTTAAATATGCATTCAAATATAATATTTTGAATTTGGGATAGGGGGGAGGGGAGTTTCTTGTTAACTCCAACAACCCCCATCCCACCCCTCCTCCTTTGTATGCGGATGCTCTTAGCTAGGCCTTCATGTGATAAGTGACAAATAGATCTAGCTTTATAAAGGTATGTAGGTCAGGGCAGGTGTATAAATTCAAAACTAATGTAAGATTTTCCATGCAAGTCAATTATGGTGAATCAACCCATGTAGTAGTCCATTTGACTTTATTATATTAGTTTATAGACCCCAAGGATCAGGAAGCCTAACAATAGCTTATTTTAGGCCCTATCTGTGTGAGATCATAGATGAACACCGGCTTATTTCAAGCCTTCTCTTTTCGATAAGTGTTCAGAGGATAACGAGGCAGGGGTGTGAATTCGCTTCCATTCCTTCTCCCGTGACTGCCATTTAACGTCCCCATCCGACGGACGAGAGTGTATGCCCCAGCATCTGACCACTTTCTCAAATACTGAGGTAGGCAAAGGCATGCCATTCGACATCACTGCAGTGCAGCCATGACGAACAATGTCAGTAATCAGTATGAACATTGACATATAGTACATAATTTTCTGATTGTATCTGAGGGAAAGTTTGTGGCTCTGCAGTATGTACAGTAATACACTAAAATGTCATGGGGAAAGCTTAAAGATCTGCTATTGCATGGCTCCAATTATAGCATGCTATAGCTAGAAATGTTTTGTGATTATGTAATCGACCTGCCACACTTAATGAGACTCTTAAGTAAATGTCAAAAACTGATTTGAGAATTATGAATCTGACATCTAGCGGTTGATGAAAGGAGATGATGAGAGCCGCATGGAGATGACTCAGCTTTATCATCAGCTACATTGTTAAACAATGTTAGATAAAAACTGTAGACTTTTTAACATCAAACAAATTCTTTCTTCACATGTGCAGTTAGTCAAACAAAGGTAAAGGTTAAGATTAATTTGATAACAAAACAAAGGTTATACAACCTAGGGCAGTTTGTGTTTATCTATGATAAGACTTTGGAAACAAATTAAGTTTGTGTAGCCTTTTTATTTATTTATTTATATATTTATTGATATAGTTATTTATTTATTTATGTATATATATATTTATGTATTAATTAAATATTGTCGAGGACCAGCAAGATCACCTTTTCAATCTAATGTCTGGCAATTCTGGCACCTCATTGACTGTAATTCACTTCCACCAATAGCCTGCGCTAAGTCGAGCGTTGCTTTTGACTTCTCACAGGACGATTGGTTAACTATATTTAAGATTCCTTCCCGTACGCTATTTGAAGCTAAAATCCAATATTTCAAGTTCAGGTTTCTGCACCGCAGATTAGAAACAAATTGGCTTTTAAATTTAATGAACAAGGCGGCTTCCCCGCTCTGTACCTTTTTGCAATATTTAGGATGAAACAATTGAACATTTAATCTGGTCCTGTCATGTGACATCTAGTTTCCTTTTAGATTGCACACAGAAATTTGTTGGAAGACAATTTATCTGCTCAAAAGAAGAATTTTTCTTCGGCAAGCTTGTTGCTAGTTATGACCCGCTGAATGTTTTTATCCTCCATATCAAATTATCAATATTAAGCCTGATTGCTGTAAGTTCTTCTATAAAATGAAATTTATTCATAACGTTGAGAAGTACATTGCTTCGAAGCGAAATTCTACTAGCCCTGCTCGTAGAAAATACATGGCATCAAGGAATTGTTTTTCTCGCTCAATTAATGAACTTTGCGATTCTTGATTTATCCTCTGCCTGTCGTCTACTTTACCGTTTTCTGTACTTTTCGTGGGATGTCATTTTATTGTTGTTTAGACGTTCTCTGCTGTTTCTAGGTGTCTTTGTTTGTTTGCTCACAGTGTTTGTATAAATATATTTGTGTATTTATGTAAGTATGTGTATATAAGCGTGAATGTACACATATGTGTGTATCTTGGTATTGATCGCATTAATCACATGATCGCATCATGTAAATAATTCCTTTGTAACATTGAGCTGACACAACAATGCTGTTAATCAATATTGTAAATACAAATGTGTACCATATATAATACTCTTGAATAAATGAGATAGAGGTAATTTTTAATTTTTTAATTTATTTTTCTTATTAAAACAAAGGTTAACCGAACTAGGGCAGTCTGTGGTTATCTATGATAAGACATGCATTAATGCTGTTTGTGACTTTGAAAGCAAATCAATTCGTTCGTTGGTTGGTACGTCCGATCTATTTGTGCACTTTACTCTACATAAATTCTGTGATTTGGAATAAGTTTTGAAGAAGTATATATGTTAACAGCAGGACATGTTTTGTAACTGTTAACAATGTAACAGGTATGCTCCTGACCTGAAGTCAACTTTAAAGTCATATTTCGTGGTGGGTCATAACTGTGTAACTTTGACCAAGCTTTTCACTCTATACATATCTTGTACTGTAGCCCTTAATCCCACAAAGAGGGAATTTTTGTATCACTTAGTGCAGCACACTTGTCTTGTCATATATATTTTTCATTAGTACTGTATTAAGCCTTTCATGTTTTACCAATCATATCATCACTAATTTAGCCTTAAAGGTGCCTTCCAGAGATTTAGCAAAATTTGGAATAGCTATAAGAGATTTTACTAACTGTGCATGTATGTCACCCTTTAAAGGCATTGAAGACTTGCCCCAAACCGTGTGCGGCCATTTGAAAAAGTTAACTTTCTGTTGCTTGCAAGTGACGTTTTGTTATTCACCCTGCTCATTAACCTGTCTGTAATCTGTGTGTGTATTTGTCCTGTCTGTTACTGTAACTTGTCATTCAGCCTCTGAAGAAGATCCTGCTAGGATGGAAACGTCATGCCCTCTTACCTTTACACATTACTAGATTTTGAGCTAAAAGAGCTCAAAGTTAAGTATAGTGCTCCCCAACCCATCTGCCAGCTGTTGCTGTGAAATCTTCTGAGATTTTCTAAAATACCTTAAATCACCTTAAATCTTCCAGATTTTTAGACCATCAGTAGTTTATTTCACCCCCTTCAACATTCAAGCATAAACAAGAATGATGATGACTCAGAAAATGCCACACAAATCATTGCAGTAGGTCACAATTTAGGGTTATTATCAGAGGGATGTTCACTGCTCTAATTGTGGTTACATCTCTATGTTCCAACGTCTCCATGTTCCGACATTTTTTTTGGACTCAAAATTTTTTTGACGAACATTTTTTCGGACTCAATTTGTTCGGACCAACATTTTTTTGGACCAAAATTTTTTGTGACCAAAATTTTTTGTGACCAAGATGTTTTCTGACCAAATTTGTTCAGACCATAATTTTTTTTGGACCAAAATTTTATGGGCCAAAAAATTAAGTACCTCAATAAAAAATTGGTCGGAAAAAATTTGGGGTCCAAAAAAATTAATTCCCCCCCCCAAAAAAATTTGTCCGAAAAATTTGGGTCCAAAAAAATAAGTCCCAAAAAAAATTGGGGTCACAAAACTAGTTTTCTTGGTACAAAGAAATTTTTGGATAAAAAAGTTGCTCCGAATTTGTTCTTTTTGTCAGAACATAGAGACGTGGGAACATAGAGACGTGGGAACATAGAGACGTCGGAACATAGGGATGTCACCCTAATTGTAGTGTGATATGTTCTACTAATGTTTTGCACTCAATTGACAGCACAGTGGCTCTATACAGGATGTATGTACACATTGCTTTGTAAGTAACTGACGAGGGCAGAAATATTGTAAACCTTCTCAGGTGACTAGTTTATTACATACTGTTTACTGTTAGTTACTACATTACTGCAATAAAAGCAATCACCAATCTGTCCTGTAGGAATTAGCAGTATCATCCCTCAAACTTAATTGCTTCAACTTCAAATACAAAATTATATCAACAAGTTGCACCAAGTCAACCTACTGTATAACACTCTTTGTAACAAAACGTGTCTAGGCCGTTTACCATTGTATTCCATAAATAACTTGGGGTTTAATAATTGAAGTTAAGTGATCGGTTGCCAAAAAATTCATGGTTATACAATAACACCAATCCATTTGGCTGAGAACAATAGTTATACCTCCTTGTGTGGAAGATTGCTCTATTATTCCCATTTTAGCATTGAAGTGCTCAAACACTGTGATATGCTGTGATTTGGGGCAATTCTGTATTTGGGGATTTGTAGCCACAAATCAGCAGGGAAAACTACTCATAGTATTTGCAGGTACAGTACGCTAAATTCAGTTTGTTTTCAGCTTGTCTGTCTCTTCGTTAAGGTTAAAATTTCATAGTTTTGGTCTCCCTACGATCAGTAAAATTTCTCTCTTAAAAAAGTTCTCATAAGCAAAATTTGATCATTTAGATTTTAGAGTCACTTCTGTTATGATTCTTGTGTGTTGTTGTACATTGCCGTATGATTAATTGTGATCTTTAATTCATTGCATGATATATGGCTATAGTGTTGCATATATACCACGTGCCCTACAGATCCCAATCAGGGTGCTGTACAACCAACGAAATAAATCTTTTTTGGTTGTTTGTGGTTGTTTGTGGTTGGTTATGGTTGTTTGTGGTTTTTCTGGTTGTTTGTGATGTTTTCAGATAGTTTAAATCACTCTGTTTGTATACAGTAGTTGCTTACATTCTTATCAGAAAAAAAACACCAATGGAAACCAACTTGTTTTTTGTGTGGTCTTTTATGAAGTTGTTTTGATACAACATGAACTTAGGATGTTTGAAACAAGGATGCTGTTTATGGAAATTACAAATTTACGTTGTTCCTCTCTTACACGCACTTTTCTCCAGTCTACTGATCATGCACTTTCCTCATCTACCTAGCTAACCAACAAAGTGGTGATATAATTGTTCCCAAACCAGTAAGTTTTGGGGAATTTTACAACTATTATAACAATTACTAAATTGCAGTACCTGTTTTGTCACAGTAACATGGATAAGTTGGCAACACTGCTTCAGGGAAAACCATTCTGGTGGAATTTCTTCAAACTGTAACAGTTAACCAAAGAATTACAGGTTTCCCTGAATTGGAAACTCATGTTCAGAGCTTTTTTGCCCACATGATTTCTATGAATTTTTTTTTTTTTTCAGCACAGAAGGAATTATATGTAACCTAACTGTACTTAATATAGTCTTTTACTATGAGTACTAAGATATGTACTGTTATATGTTGTTTGTATACTAAATGGTTTTCATTTACTCTTTTGCTCCTTCTAGTAGCTCAAAGCCAGCTCACCAACAGGTATCCTCTCCTTGAATAAAGAGAACCTTTACATCATGGCGGCTTTCGCAGAACGAGTGACCACATTCTACGATTATATGTTGGAGAGAGGAGGTATGTACTGTAGATAAGTTAAAATTGTATTTCAAGGAGGTCTTTATACTAGAAGTACGTATACTATTTCAATCAAAATGAAACACAGCTGTTAGCAAACTGCTTATCCACTAGAGAGCCTGTGTAAGAGAATGTGTAAAAGCAAGAGGGCCTGACATTTCAATCCTAGCAGGATCTTCTTCAGAGGCTGAATGACAAGTTATAGTAGTATTTCAATCATTAGATTGAGTAGATTCATTACAACCAATCAACAAAGTAAGACTTAAAACTATTTTCAAAGAAATTTTATTGTCCAATTCCTGTTTTGGAAGTGATTAATACTAAAATTTCTTGATCACCTGTTCATCGACCCTCGATCACTTTTTTGGGTAAAATATTGGAAGGATCATCAAGAATATCAGATGTAGATCAACTTCAATCTGAAGATGAGTAATACCAGAGCTAGGTTTGATAAAAACGTGTGGACCAAGATGCAAACTGCTGAGGTTCAATCAGGGGCGGACTGGGTCTTAAAACCGGCCCGGGCATTTTCCACCTAGACCGGCCCATTATTCATTGATATGCTACTTACATAGTGATCACCATCCTGGGGTGTCCCCCTCCCCATTGAGATTATTTTGAAGTTAAGGAATGCCTATAGATGCAAAATGGTGCTATATTTTTCAATTTTGTAGGTTACAATAATAATTTAAACATGACCCAAAAATAATTTTCCACAAGCAACACCTGATTAAACTGAGGAAAATTAAAAACGTAAACAAAAATATATGTTTTAGACTGGATTTGTTTAGTTTTTCAAGCATTTTGTGACAACGTGCTTGAAAAAAATGGAAAAAAACCTAAATAAAATCGATTAGCACGGACGGGTTGCCAATAGCACACGTTCTTTTGTTGCGAACTAACAGACTAACTAACATGGTGATTTCATGAGCTGATTCCCACAGTTAAAAATATATTTCTACACAGCCCGTCTGTATTATATTAAAATGAAAATGGGCTGTAATTTTTACCAGGCATCCCAGCCCACCGGCCCACCGGCCCACCGGGCATTGCTCAAATGCCTGTGTGGCCAGTCCACCACTGGGTTCAACACATTGCAACTGTGCTATAGAGATCCATTGAGTAGGATGTAATCTTATCACTGCCCATTTGAAACTAGTCTTACTTGTATATTATGTGGAATTTGTCCTCGAGACTGAAAGGGAGAACTTGAGAATGGCATGCAAAACAAACATGGGAGCAATACAGCACTTTCCAACAACAAGTAAAGATTGTGAAAATTTCAAATTTCAAAGGAAGAAAAAAAATTATTATTTTTAGGATGGGAAGTGGAAAGACATCACATTGAGATATAGCTTGTTATGCAAATTCTTTAATTTTGTAATTTGAATTATCTTTTCTTCAAATTATCAATGTTAATTTCTAAAGTATGAAACCATTATCCATTGCAGATCCAAGAGTAGAGGACTGGCTTCTCATGAAGAACCCGTTACCTATCATTGCCATCGAGGTCTTCTACTTGATCGGTATCGTTTGGTTGGGGCCGAAGCTCATGGCAAACCGCCAAGCCTATGACCTGAAGGGCTTTATGATACTCTACAATGGCTTTCTGGTGATCCTATCAACATACATGTTTTATGAAGTAAGTATAATCATGTACATACATCTGTAGTAAGCTTTTCCCAAAAAAACCCACAAATACTTTTTTTCACTTTTTGTGTGACATGTCCATATTTGTTTTCCAAATGATGAGAGGACACTCCTAGAGGGGGGAGAGGGGTCGCCAGCCATAAACCACAGTACCTTGTAACCTTCATACTATGTAACCTCGGAACGAAGCCTTTAAAATTGGTTGAAGGGATGCAAGGGGGGTGGGGGGCGGAGAAATATAAACACAGATCATGTTACACAATAATATGCTTTTATTTTATTTTGGTAGGGTATTATTTTGTTTTCCAGTATAAATTACAACCAACTAATGTTTTGGGATGATATGGACACATGTATCACTTGTAAAACTAAGATTTTGGTTTTCGAGTAGTGTCCATGCACTCAATTTAATATTCGGTTAAACCAAGCGATTTGGTCTTGTCGACTGTTCGATTGGATCGTGAACACCCCCATTCATGGCTCTACCCAGAAGATTTATTCATAAATTTGATTGAGTATGATTAAGAGGTTTGTGGTTCCTTAATTTATTCACCATTTCTGTTCTGTTTTGTCTTTCAGTTCCGTATAGCCTCCTGGCTTGCCAACTACAGTTACAAGTGCCAACCGGTCGATTATTCAAATGATCCTCTAGCGTTACGGGTACGTCTTAACGACCGTAGACTTTCGTACTTTTATTCTCTTACGATAGTAGCGTATCAGACACATCTAAAGCAGTCATCGTTTTGTGTTTGACACCATTTTCTTTATAATTTGGCCAATCCTTCCAAATTTAACTGCATGAAACTAAGTTTTCCATTTTCCATCGACAGTAGTTAAACTGAGAGACAACCTCTTAGAAGTTATACAAAAGAAAAGATTTAATGAGGGAGTAATTAGCGATTCCATTTATAAATCCTAACAAATTTTGTTCTCCCTTTAGAAATTGTTTAACTTTCATCTTCTTTCCTGTTGTATGATGGAATTTCAAAGAGTTCCTGACACTGTGGGGTGGGGTAGGGGGAAGGGAGATGGAGGGAGGGAGGGTCAAGGTAGAGCTGAGGGTGGACATGGCTGTCCAATTAATTTCAAGCTCAAAGATATTTGAATGGGCCAAAGAGAAAAAAAAGAAAAATTATTGTAGCATTGTCTTTTCAAACATTTTCATACTTTATGTTTGTGATCTGTTTAGCATCAGTTGCTGTAATTAATGATGCTTCAATAGTGCGAACTTTGCTTACATTCTTATTCAATCAATATCCAAATATTTCCTTTTTTTCCCCCCCTTCTTTTGCAGATGGCTAGTGTTTGCTGGTGGTATTTCTTCTCAAAAGTCATCGAACTCTTGGATACGATACTATTTGTGCTTCGGAAGAAAGACAAACAGATATCATTCCTTCACGTCTTTCATCATAGTTCAATGATCCTAAATTGGTGGCTGGGAGTCAAGTACATAGCCGGGGGACAATGTAAGTACAAAGGAAATAGGGGGTGAGGGGGTTACACAAGGGACAGAGAGGCAAAGAAGAGGGGATAGGAGCTGGATAGGAGACAAAGGAAAATAAGGGACTAAGGAAGTACTTCTTGGTAGAATAGGAAAGAAGTACATAGCTGGGGCAATGAAAGTACAAAAGAAAAAACTCACTTGAACTGCAGCTATTAAGGTAGGATGGGGGCAGGGTATCAATAAGTTACAGAGGGGGTTAAAAGAGGGAAGGATGGGGTGAAGAAGAGGGAGCTGGATGGGATAGAAGGAACTAAGGAAGTACTGCATGCTATTAGGAGACAAGTAAAATGCTAAAGGACAATGTCAGTGAAAAATTTAATTTAACTTTAGCTACCAAGGTAGCTCTACCAAGGGTTAAACAAGGTAAAATTGACCAGTGGTCTTAACAGACATTCTTTAAAAAAAAAACAGCATTTCAAAATTTTCCTTCGTAAACCTTTCGTACATCCCCTCCAAGGTAGCCATGACTTCTGTAAACTTTGGTACCGTACTGCCGTAAAGAAAACATTTAAAAAAAAACACGGTCTCTATGTTGGCAAATTTTAGATTCTTCTGATTGTGTGTGGTCCATATGCACTTTTATTGCATTTGATTTTCTCCCATTTGATGTTTTTTAGCAGTTGACAAAGATGTTCTGAGATATATGTTTTTTTCCTCTTCCTGACAGCATATTTTTTAGCAATGTGTAACTCCTTCATACATATCCTGATGTATTCATACTACGCCTTAGCAGCCGTTGGTCCACACATGCAAAAGTACCTCTGGTGGAAAAGATATATGACACAGATGCAATTGGTGAGTGAGAGAGTCTGGCTGGATTTATGCCAACGGGGGCGGGGGGGGGGGGGGGG
>JAIPMN010009751.1:0-15336 GCA_020650975.1 Apostichopus californicus
ATATATTTCTTTATGACAGTAGCATAGCATCTGTCTCTTAATGTCATTACAATGAGCCCATATCGTATACTGACAGTTGATTTCGACCTAACCGTCACGTACACTGCTGTCGAACTGCCAAAAACGTGAACCACGAACGCTTGAAACAAAACCAATGCCAAGACAAAATGAATGGCGACAGAATTAGATTATCCATATCTGAAATAACAGATCAATGTTTGCTACAAAAAAACAAAAAAAAAATCCTGGCAAATCTAATTTTGTCTGCCTCGATCGCAAAACAGAATCGCCGAGAACAGGATTACAGCGGTGATACGGATACCTTCCACTACGAGAGTGACTGGCGCAGGAGGGGCCTCCCATCTTTCACTTGGGGGAGTCAAGCGGTATTGCGGTCTCAGTGCACAATGAAGGCTATTGAGCAGGTGTGAGGCTTTAGTGACGACGACGGTATGTGTGGAACTTTGTTTTCACCATGAGCCTTGGGCAATGGTTGTCACATCTCATTACTTTAACATACCATGTACTACTACCAACACAGGAAGGAGGAGGATGAGGAGGAGGAGAGGAGAGGATGTTCTCTGCCAGTCTTGGCGTGGGTATAAATGGGAATTAGTCTGCCAGGGCTTTGGAAGACTGTAAATGGTATTTTAGCTACAGGGGAGGACCGAGAAGAGAAGGAGGAGGAGGAGGGTGTCACAGATCGGTGTGAAAGCATGCTGGGCTGTCATTTATACCGTGAGCAAGAAGGTGATATATTCCACTCAGATTGCCATGTTAAATATTTAACATCCAGGCATGCCATGCATGTATGCATCTCCCTCTCTCTATCATCCCATTCAACACACATAAGTTATAAAACTCTGGGCAACCCTCAAAATTTGGCACTTTTGAGAGGACAGGGGGGGCGGGAGGGAGGGGACAAAATTTGACCATTTAATAACTGAGCTCTGTGAGTGGAATATTTTATCCAAAATTGCGAAACTTTTATATCACCATGATAGATAGTTAACAGGCAATTGAGCAATACAATTTTTGTTCTCAAGGTGCTTTTAGTATCGGTCGGCATGGCCGGGGAGGCAGTTATTTGACAATGCTAAAGCAGCCACAGGTGCATGTGGGTCAAGCTGAATGGCTTATAACATAACACTTCACATCGACCCTCCAATTTACAAGGTTTGCTGATATTGGGTGGTTTTCTTCTTTTTTGGGGGGTGAACATTTTCAAGACCAGATCTTCCGGATGTTAGGTTTCCTTGCTTCTCAATAGTACCATGTTTATTCACTATACCATCGCAATGTCTAAATCGATTTGATAACGCCAGAGAGGCGTTGTCATTCTACCTGAATAGATTCTAGAATCATGTTTATATAATAAATGAAAGACGGCAAATAGTTTCAGAAAAACAAAATTAATTTCCCTGAATAAAAACACAGTGTGTTTGAAATCGTTTTTAAACAAACATCTCTCAACGATAAATCTTGCCGAATCTATCTTTCTCAACTGATAATTTTACCCACATCTGCAGCTATAAGTCATCTCAACCAAACAACCTTTTGCCCCAAAATGATTTTCACAGTCCAACGTTTTTCGTCTCCATAATTTCTACATATTTGTTTTCTTACCACTATTCTTCTCCATAGACCTGAGATAAAAAGAAACTGGAGAAGAATCATTGTAAGGGTTGAAAGATCAAACTTTTCCTTTTTCTCCCTGAATGTTCTTTGTTCCATCATTTTTTTCCCCCCTCTTTTCTTTTCTTGTTTTGTGTTGTATGTAGTCCACAAACCTCTTAAGTGTGAATCTCAATAGACGCTTTATGCGCGAGGAAGGCCGCAATCCTAACATAACAGATACATCAAAGGACTTTATCCTAGCCCGAGGATAACCAAAATACCGAGCAGCACACCTGACTGTGACGACGACACGACGAGCCTGCAGGGACTGCCTTTCATCGACAGAGGCAGACGGATGGATGGACGAGGAGAGTGAGCATTAGGAGTTCAAGGGCGATGTAATAATTCAGAGCAGGGTACTAACGCGGCGCGGATGTCTTGTCAACATTGTTATTTCATGGTTAATAAGACACTTCATTCACAGACAAACAAACACACACACACACAGACACACAAAAATGAAAACAACCACCCGAACTGATAATCAAGAAAGCACAATCACAATCCATACTTCTCTAATTTGTATTTGTAAAGTCGATATTTTGTGTTTGGTTTTAAATGCATGCAGTCTGCATTTCATCGTCGACAAATTATAGAGGAGTGTTAGCTCAGTGTTTAACGCCGGTGCCTTTCAATCATAAGGTCCCGAGGTTCGAGTCACTCCAAGATTAATGTATGTCGTCCAGTTACAGAGTTGTTGACAATTGACAATTCATAATCATGGACGTTAAAATATGAATCTAAGAGACTGACTTCGGTCAGCTTGCGGCTTTGATAAGCCAATGATGGCTTCTTCGCGAGTTCCTGCTTGCAGGAGGATCTAAAATACATACAATACATGCATAGAGAAAACTCATCTGGGTATCACTCAAAATAAGAAGGAAGCTGAGGGGGCTGCAGCATCCTGCGTAGGATGTCATCTTTTGTGCTGTGCAATATCACACAATAGGTGCTATGGTAATAGGCTGAGATTGTCTCCATTGTTTGAGATCATTTAGTTAGGCCTCTGCTGATCGAAGCCAGGCTTTGAAGCTGCTGCAGCTTATCATTTTGGTTGTACAGTGTCTAACTTAAGGTGACCATATATTTTTTAACAGGAATCTGGGACAAAATGTTGCAAGTTAGAATGTGCAGCCTGGGAAAGGGTCTAGGGGGGTTTCTCCCTCCCCCTTTGAGCAAAAAAAGTGCTAGTCTGGTAGAGCACAGATAAGGCATAATATCGCAGGCAACACTGTCACACTTGTACATTACATTACATTATATAGTTGGATAGGCCTATACCCTACATTATAGTAGGATAGGCCTATACCCTAGATTATAGTAGGATAGGCCTATACCCTACATTATAGTAGGATAGGCCTATACCCTACATTATGGTAGTTCTTGTTTTGATCTGTGATCGTCCGTGCGAGAGGTATTTGTGTACATCTATGGGTGTTTTAATGACGTGTAATTAAAGTAGCCTATAACAGGCAGGAAGGTAGATTATGCGACATTTCTAAATCTGTTGTGAATATAATGTCGTATTTTCAAATTTTCAGGGACATCTTGTTGAATCTGGGACAATTTTCGGGGACACTTGTTAAGTCAGGGATGAAAATCGGGGACGTCTGGTCATCATAAGTCTAATTTTACCTCATGTCGCCGACCAAGAATTACATCTTTGGGGATTCTATCTACACAAGAATATTTGTTTACTTTGATCAATAAACAACATACAATAAGAAACTATACAGTACCTTTCGGGCAAGTGTAAAACCAATTAACGCAATTATAATCTATCCAATTACTCACGAAACCGAGATCCCCAAGAGGAATGTAGTCATGCAAGTTTTGATCATGTTTGCTTGCTTTAATGAAATCAGGAAAGCGACATAGTTTTTCCTATAACTGGCGTCTGATATAAAGAACATGAAATAACTTTCCTGCCAAGTATATTTACTGATCAATGTGGTCTTCTTGAACAAATCCATACATAATATGACTTTTTAACTATTTTTAAGTCAAAAAAATTATAATGTTCTTGAACTCACTTTTATATGCAGACCTACACCTACCTACCAAGTCAAAACTATTTTAAAAAAAAACAAAAAAAAAGTTGATTCAGCTTTCACATATCAGTCTGTGGTGAGTGAGCCTATTAGGACAGCTATGTAACATACGTTTACCATATTCTGAACATCAAATTTTTTATAAGGTAAAGTTTATGACATTTTGTTCTCCATTTTTCTTTTCTTTTCTTTTTTTCTTCTTGTCTGAATCTTTCAGGGTTTGTCCTGGTTTGATGCAGTACACTAGATTCCCTCCAGCAGTGCCGAGTGTCACATAAATCACTCAAAATTGTTCCGAAACAACAGCTGGGGAGAGCATTAGGTATATTACCCGAGTCTTTATAGAAAACAACCTAGGTACGTAACCCCTACCATCCCTACTTGTCCTGGCGTCTGGAGAAGGAATGCGCTACAGTGTTTTTGGACCTGTATACATCCCTTTTGTTTTCTTTTCCACCTTCTATTCTTGGTAACCAGGAGAAGCTAGCTGTGTGGGTGTATATCTTCCTTGACCTCAGCGACCCCAATCCTAATAACTTAAACCAGTCAGGAGCAGCTAATAGACAAAGAACTGAATAGGTAGGCACGTTCTTCCCAAAAACCACCGTTGCCACGTTTTCTATAGGACAGTATAAATCTGAAAGCTTATGTTGTTCTAATTTTCATGCATTAGACTAGAAACGGAGTAAACCAGTTGGGTAGATGCGTATCCACGGCAACAACATGAGCCTGTCTGGACCCATGAGACCAACCTTTCTATATTACTGAGGGGGAGAAAAAAACTACTGTGGATGAGGGTAATACAAGCAACTCTATGCATGTGTTTTTTTACAGACACTATGACTTTCATGCAAATGAAGGGTATGAGTTGAAACAACCGTGCCTATCAACGAAGTACAAATCGGGTGTGTGGGGGGGGGGGGGAGTTGGGTGGAGAGAGAGGGAACAGGGGAGCAGATGTTGGGGTATAGAGATAACTGGTATTTCAAGTCTGAAGATGTTGATGGGAATAGTACTAGCTATTTTTACTCTGTACTGCAACAAACGAACCAGGCATAATTGGATCACCTGTTGATATGTTACTGTAAGCAAGCAACAAATGACAGTTTAAAGTATCAGAAACATTTAGCAGGACAAAATGCTGCCATTTGATATGAATAATTTATTTGATTCAAGAATTGACGCATCATCTGTAACAAGGGAGTTGGGGTTTGGAGAGTTTGACAGCAAGAGTTGCGAGCAAATGTTCCTGGATTGGCCATAAATGTTCCTTGCCTTTTCATATACTTCCTTGTTTGTAAATGTTTGAATTATACTTCATGCCCATAGACAATGTCGCTTTTGTTCTAGCTGTATGCATATTAATTTAGAGTACACCCATATTACAAAATTGCTCTGTCGCTTTCCGGCAAGTATGATGCAACATTCATGCAGACATCTCGCACTCCTATCAACCAATCACAGACGATCTATATAACTACAAAAGCCGCGAAAAAGAGATAGCATATAGAGATATCTGCGAAGGAAGATCGAGGTGGCTTAAGGCCTCACACAAGCACATACCCCATCACATTACTGTGTCTAAACCTGTTGAACACATTTTTTACCCTTGCCCTCTGTGGTGGAACTATTTAAGCCAATTTATGTTAAATTATTAAATTATTTCAAATATCAAATGCAGCTTTTAGTGGACAAGTTTTCATAGAGCGATAGGAGTAAATCAGACAATTATAATATGAATGGATTTGTTATATCTATGACTCTGGTGTATATGGTTGATTTGTATTTGCTATACTATATAATAAATGTCAGATAAATGTCACCACTCTGCATACCCGGCTAAACATTTGGAAATTAAATAGCGTATAGGCCAAAGATACCTTGAAGTGTCTTGCAAAAACGGCACAATATCACATCATTTTTTTTAAATTTTTACTTTAACATGGCAGATTATATATATATATATATATATTTATAGAAATAAATATACCCTAAAGCCTAGCCTATATAGCCTACTACTTGGGATGACTCAGACTGTTGAAGTTGGAATATATATGGCTGGGGAAACTTTTGATTACTTTGCATAATGTAGTTTAAAGTTTAATTTATGTAAGTTTGGTAACAGACTCTGCGACTAACCATAATTGGAAAGCTCCTTTAACTCAAAATGGACAACCATGAATAAGTTTATCAGATTAGATAGTGACATAGAATTATATTCAACTCAAGTCGGGTGAAGTGTTAAATAATGAGCGCTACTTGAATGCAATAAATCATGTTGACTATTTTGCTTTCTATTAATATTCCGGTTAAATGATTTAACTGTATGGTATAATTGTTAACTGTGAGTTCCCTATTACCAGATTATAAGTTACACGTGGTCATATGTTTGAGTTTCTTAACAACCCAGTCTGTACATTCTGTAGGATCTACATTTGGCCAAGTCCTGGCACACAAGTATCGAACACGCATGGGAAAACTCGGGACATTTGATTCAGACAGATCTACTCCTGGATGAGGGTTCTACGAAACAACTTATCCACAGTATTGTTTTTATTCTTGCGACTAGGAGGGAAGAGGCAATGCTCCGCCATGATAGAAATTAGTAATAGTTTACACAAACACACACACACACGACTACATACAAAACACAACTGTGATTTAATGTTTATATATTACAACATTCACACAATTTTGTTGCATTATCAAGTTAAAACTTAAGGTCCATCTAAGATTTCCCTAGCTATCAGCAAGACTGCCACGCTTAAACATGAATTATATAGCTAGCCCCATGCTTCTTCTTTTTCTTACATTAAAACCCTTAGTTGGAAATAAGACTACACAATATCAACCGTCCTACCAGATATGGTTCTAATCTGTGGCATGAATGCAAACAAAATTCCCCATCAGTTTGAACAATGCGAGCTCACAAAGCACCTCCAAATTGGATTGACATTTCACTTTCAGCTGCGAACAGGAAACTCGGCTCTGATATACTAGAATGGCATCAGAGATAAAAAAAACCAAACCTTAGACCTACATTTGAACCGACTGACACATGATGCACCGTTTTGTTACAAGCATGATGGTAATCTACAGAACATATATATCTTTGCAATATTAAACATACTCACAGGAATTTGGAAACGGTTCTCAGAAATCAATCCTACTGTAAGCGAGTTGGGGTCAATGCTGTCCAGTTTTGTATTATATATTTCACCATTCCAATGTTCCATTCAAAATGTGACAGGGATATAAGCTATGGTGTATTGCTTCCGAAGTTGTGAAAGACGACCGTACAGAGGGAAACGGTCTTGAACGCGGCTAAGTGTGTCGTTGTCAGACGACAACAGGAAATAGGCTAGAACATCTGATAGCATTCAAAGACTGAACCAAAAGGAAAAGCGGCTTAAACAAAGAAACCTAGATCAATATACTGGGTCGAGAGTCTTAATTAGGTCTTTGATATCTAAGCCACTCATAACTCTATGTTGGTCAGCTGCAGACATGAATGCAATTATATTACCTTATCTAATTAAGTTTCAATAATTGTGTTAATGAGCTTAAAAAGAAAAAGAAAAAAGGGTAAGACTGAAGGGAAACTTTCTTTAGGATATTTAGACCCTCCCCCACCCCTCCCATTTTTTAATTGTCAAAAGCAAATAGCTTGTATTTGCAACATAACCTTTGTTTTTCTTTCTAGCCTTCCATGCATACACACAACTGATCACATGTAGTTTTTGAGGGCACTGATATAAAATATTTAAAAAAAGTTTCTACACCCTTTCAAAACTTATAATAGGAAAACCTGCAACGTGTTTGTTACAAGCCAGACAGCATCCCAGTCTCTAAGGCATTTTGTAATAATAATAGATATATTTCATCCTATTGTACCCTCATTTGCATATAACAATCTGGACAGGTTTTGTTTATGGTCATCGAAACTTACTTTTAGTGTGTCACTTAAAAATAAAATGTTCATTGTTAATCATCAAAAGAAAGTGAACTTTGAAAATCTCAGTCTCCAAACTAACCAACTGGATATTAAGCTAGGTTTTAAACAACTTTCCTATGTGTTAAAAAGTATCTAACAGTTCACCAATAGTTAATTCCACCTCCCTTTTTCTCTCTCCATAACCCCCCCTCCTCCTCTTCTACTAGCTATCTCCTGAAAACATACAGAATACAACGCTCGCATAGAGCACATGGTATAACGACATAATGCAGGCAGCCCTAACCATAAATTGAATGGAACATTTTGGCCTAATAAACCACAAAAGCAGCTCCTCCTATCTTTGAAAGTTTTACCCTTTCTTTATAAAGCTGTACACCCAGGCATTTTGTGACCCCCTGTGTCGTTCCTTATTCACTGTATACCACAAGTTACAGTGCCATCTCCTTGGTTCCTTAAACTCTTCCTTATCCTGTAACATTTCTCATTCCAGGATGTTCTTCTCCATCAACAACCAACCTGTGTCACTTAGTTCAAGGCCTGGGACAACTGCAGAAACATTTCCTAGCATGCATGCATGCATGCATGCATGCCACAGCGTGCCATGTCACAACGATCAATGCCTACAGCAGTGTGTAGTCAGATGTGTGTATGTATATATGCGCATGCCGTCGCTGTCTCGTTTCTTTTCGTTAATGTCTTTTCTGATTATAATTGATTTTACCTTCCTTGTTTATATGATGATGCCATAACTTTCACTTTCTCTCTCATCAAACTGATATCAAAAACTTAAAGTTTTATTACAGAAGTGACGGTACAGATGGTACGTGTATCACCATAATCCATCCACAATGTCTCAATATATGTAATAACAGAGCTGACCTGAATATCTAATTTAGCATAAAACAGTCTCTTTGAACAAATTATTAATAGTGAACTATTTCAACTCACTTACTCCACTTTGAACTCAACAGTCAACATATGATGAACTAGTCCACTTATAGTGTTTTGACTCACTCACTAAACTTTGAACTCAACAGTCAACATAGAATCAACTAGTCAACTTATAGTGAACTATTTTGACTCACTAACTAAACTTTGAACTCACCAGTCAACATAGAATGAACTAGTCAACTTATAGTGAACTATTCGACTCACTTAACTTTGAACTTAACAGTCAACATAGAATGAACTAGTCAACTTATAGTGAACTATTTCGACTAACTTACTTGAACTTAACAGTCAACATAGAACCAACTAGTCAACTTATAGTGAACTTACAATGAATCATCTAATATGCTTCATTCCAAACATACTTTACAAACCAGAGTATTTCTGTTCCTAGATGACAGCTGTCCTTCACCCAAACCCAACCCTCTTCACCATCCTATCCCCCATCCCACCTCACTCCCCTCCTCTTCCCCTCCCCCCCCCCCCTCATCGACAGTATCTCACCAAGATGAAAGAAGTAAAAGGCCTACATAGTAGCATCAGGGTGAACCCTAATGTAACACAAAGATTGTCATAACGACCAAGGACACTGAAAGCTAATTGGATCTTAATTGGGACTTTGTCAGTCAAAGGCTGACATTTGTGACCTGATGTGACAGTATCAAACTTAAAGGGAAAGTGAAACAATGCATCAGCACTTTCATGGCAACAAAGTTGATACATTCCAATGTAACATTGAGAACATAAATACCCCCCTCCCCCTCCCCTCCCCTCCCCTCCTTGTTTTCTGTTCCAATAACATGTCATACAAATTTTTTCTTTTGCCTTGAGATTAATTTTGCAAACCATGCATGCACTTGATTCATTGCACATAGATTGGTGAACATATTTCCCAAGTCCAACCTTGCAAAACCTGTTGCTATGACAGCAAAATTATAACCTCACCATGAGCCTTATAATTCTCTGGAGGTAGCACAAACATGTTATTTATCAGCATGGTATTTCTTAGATCAGACAAACTTCTCCTAAAGATGTGGAAAGGGGTCATGGACGGCTACACGTAAAGATCAATTGCTGTTCTGCTGGGATGGGTAGGGGGGAGATGGGGGAGGGAGGGATGGGTAAAGGAAGAGTGGGATGGAGGGAAGGAGGAAGAAGTCCTCTTACCTGATTGGATCATTTGTTTCCTACAGAGCTACACAGTGCATTAGCTATATGTTTACTGTACATTATTCCCACTCAGCAATTTACATTATTCTCACATCCACTGGAACAATAATGATGGAGCAATGTTTAGCAACTAGGATGAAGCAACAATCTGACAACTATCAGCTACAACCCAAAAGGGGGTCAGGAGAAATATTTGGTGGGTCGTGGAAATTCTTTACCGGAGGCCTGAGATATGACCCCCCCCATTTAGGTCTCCCCCCTCACTCTGCCACCTTAGAATCATTCCTCAGAATTCATGTAAGATAGCTTTGGACTATGTGGGGACTTGATAGAAAATAAAAACTCCAAACTCCAAAAGCTAGATCAAATTTCCCTCCCTTCCCCCCCCCCTCCCCCTCCCACCACCTTATTTTGTCTCCTAAATTCCAGACAAAGCCGCTTGTTTTCAGCATTCAACTATGTATGTATATAATATACCCCCCTAACATTTATATTGTTTGGAACTATGCCTGCAAGCAATACAGCCATAAATCACCACCAGCAACATAAATCCTACCACAAATAAACAAACAAGGCGAAAGTTTATCTTTCGAAGAAATTTATAACTTTTTTCGGTGTATAATTTTATATCATTAAGATAACATTCAGATCCCATTGTGCTCTCTTCATTCTCTCTCCGGGTTCCTGGCTCAACCATATTTTTATTTTCCTTATAAAGAATTCTCTAGAGATCCAAGAATCTACAACCACCCATAACCCCCCCCCCCCCCTTCCGAACCCTCAATGTTTCCATAAATTAAAGTAGTATGACAAATCCAATACAAACAAATCATGTTTCAAATAGTTTTCTGTATATGAAGGATTTTTACTGCTCATTAAAAATGACAAATTTCAATTTTATCATAATTTATATTTATATGATTAATTCCATGGAGATCACTTTCGCCGGTACGAATGTTCGCAATATGACGGAAGCACATGCGTAACCCCTGGGAATTCGACTTAGGCAGAATTGTCACATATATGCAAAATTGAATTGCGGAAATATGATCACAAAACTAGAATGAACTCAATGACATTTGTTTGTTTGATTTGTTTAATTAGTTTGTCTTTATTTCCTTAATTATCCGAATGTTGTTTTGTTTTAAATGTATTTATACCGCTTTCCTTGTCAGCTCCTCTCCATTGCACATGTTTTCTTATTTTCAGTATAAACACACTACTTTAATCCTGGCACACCTGCCTGTCAATATGTAAACAATCATCTAATCCAAAGAGTACTTACACTATCTAAAATATATTATTGAAGGAGGGACTATTATTTTTCTCCCTTTTTTATGAGAAATCATATTAAATCACTTTCCATATGCGTCTACAAGAGGAAGGCAAACTGGATATCTGCTTGCCTGTCCTAGAATTATTAAATCGTGCTTTTATTACAGTCAAATATAAGTGTAGCAGAGCAGTCTTTATAGAGAGAGGGGAAGTATGCTCTCAATTTCCCCTTCACCCATCTTCCACCTCACCCCACCCCAACCCTTCCCCACCCCAACCCTTCCCCACCCCCCCCCCTTGTCCTCAAGTTTCATGATCACCAGGTATAATACCACCCATTAAACTGAAATGTATCCCAACTTTCACCATTCATGTTCATTTTTACATTACTGAAAGTATGTTACACAAATAGACACTATACAGGTTGATACATTACTGATATTTTTCAAATTTGAAAAAAAAAACAAAAAAATTATTTGTGCGGAAAAGCTGGATGGGCTTCTGACTCGGGCTATAGACTTGCAGTGTTCTAAGACTTTGAAAATGTATGTGTGTGTTTGTTTTGTGTCTGTATATATGTTGGTGTGTGATGCAAAAGAATGCAATCCCTTTAAAGTACTGATGTGGACAAGATTTAATACTAATCCACCTATATTAACCTTCTACCTCCCAACACTCATCGAAAAGAAAACTTCATCGCGAGGATGGAGTTTCATAAACTTTTGATGTGAGCTTCTGTTGGCTTTCTAACACTTAGGAAGTACTAACCTTAAGTATAAATATAGAATCAAGTTCATATCTGCACTCATTTATAATGGTGTGAATTAGTGGGTTTTTTTTCTTTTTTTTCCCTTTCTTTTTTCCACTTTTCGTTTCTCTTTTTTTTTTACTTTTTTTTTTAGCTTTTTAATTCTTAAATGTAACGAGCAGCCCATGTAACTTTCTGTTCTTCAATCACTCTAAATTAACTTCTCTATCACTCCTTTAATGGTTGGCATGTACAGCTGTTCACATATCAAAAGATAGAAATTATCCTGTATAAATGCCACTCTATAACAGTCACAAATCTCAGAAATGGACTTTGATCAAGTCTGACAGAGTTTTTTTTTGTCTTCAAAGCGGATCATGTATGTGGTTAGGTTTGGGAATTATAGCATGTGCAATATGAGTCACTTAAAACACCACATGTAGATATGATGATATGTTATAACTTCCCTGTTCTTGTCATTTACTATACAGTTTGCTGTATAGGTATTAGTACAGCCAATATGCACACTAGACAATGAAATGGACACCGATTAAATGCTCTGTTTAATGTCAGATTATGCGGAAATTAATTAATACAGGTCGTTTACTCAAAAATTACCAGTTTACTCAGAAATTACCAAAGTATAGGTAATCTGAAAATTTTGAAATTAATTTCCTAAAATGAAAAGAATTTCTCACGTGAGTCTACACGTGTAAATTGGATCCCGTCTACATGTATATATGTCCTGGCTATGCACATGCGTACATTCGATACATAATGATCCTCCTTAGAGTAGATTGCTGTTATTTGAAAAGAATATGAGTCTGTGGACTAACCCGATACGGTAAAAATCATTGCCTTTTTTTTCTGATATAGCTTGTAAATGAATAATGCACGCCCACACTGATACTGCCAAGTCATCAAACGATGATTAAGTATTCGAAATAAGAAGATACAAAAACAAGGAATTTTTTGACACAATCTGTGACGGTTGATCTACTCCATAGCAAAGAAAGGGATGTACTCTGCAAAAATTGTTTGTCCTATGGAATGACTGCAATTAGTATACAAAGTCACGTACCTCCATAAGATCTTTTCCTCAAAGGTAAATGAGTTTGAAAATGGTCACTCGAGTGTCGAAACTTAGTCTGAAAAGCGTCTGCAGGCTGTGTGATACTACGAATGACAAATCCATGTCAATTCAGAGACATGAATATATGCCTAACCATGACTCTATACAGGTGGGGGTGGGGGGGGGAACCAACTTTTTTTGGGTGGAAGATGCTTAAATATAGATACAGAATGATGCTACATTTTGCAACTTTTGAAACAGTATTGAAGAATTTGTTACTGTAATTGTACTGCGTATACATATGTTATATATTTATGCACTGTACATATGCTAAATTGTTTGGTCATATTCTGTCTGCCTGTCGGGGGGGAGGGGAGATGGGCTGAACCCCCCAACCCACCCAACTCCCACTAGTAGTATATATGGTAACAATCCTGGATCTATGCTTTCAGAAGTCATCCCTACATAGCTCAATCGGTACTATCAAACCGTACATCCAAAACTTGCGAATAGAATCCCGGGGCAGGATAAACCTGATGAGAACTATACTCCAGAGCAGATGTAATCATGGACCATATCTTTTTCTTGCTCTCATTTATTTCTCTCAAGGACGTCATCATTATCTCCATAAATTGCAGATATTTTAGATACTGGGTCAGGTTTTCAGACCGTATGGCGGAAAAATTTACGACCTTCGGAGAGCGACTTGGACGATTATTTCTCGTCGCCATTAAATGTTGTTGAAAAGGTTAATGCCATCTGTGAGAGGGACCTTCTCTCACAGCATCTCACTAATAAATCCATCGTGTGGCATCTCCTTCGGAAGAGACTCTAACCAGACTGCCGAGATGTTGACGTGGTACGGTCAAAAATGTCCGCAGCAACATTTCATGATGTATATACTTATATTCATGGTAGCTCAGGCCAACTAACTGGTTAAATAGCAAAAGATTTAAGTCAATAAAAGACGTCCGATATCGAGCAAAAATAAAATAAGTCAATTTACTTTGGCTTCAGTTACCGCAGCAGTCGTGGAATATGTATACGGTTAACACAAATATACACAGTGACGTTACTGTTATAACTGAGGTGGTGGGACTGACTGTGAGGACATTTCAGTTGCTTTTGCATTCTGGGCTCATATAATAAATGTTCAAATTATCTGGTGCCTAACTTTTGTGTGCTTATAGAGTGGCTATGTATCCAACTCTGCTGATGTGGTATTAAAGTATATATGTATGCAGGTTTGTAAACCTGAGGTCACTGCTTCGAAATGTACTCTTAGCCAAAGAAAATGTCTTTACCCTTTTTCCATTGTTTATAATTTCCCGGTCAAGTTTTTTCGTGTAATGTGACTCAAATCTTTGGGGTCTGTCATCCACGGTTACATTACAAATTTAAAACAGAGTGTGGGATTCAACACCACACTCACAATCCGCAGTGGGTCACATGTAACTCTTGGCTCTAAGTCACTAGTTTGGATACAAGTTTTAAAAATCATTGTTTTTTTATTTTTTTATTTGTGTATCTAAAAAGTCAGCTTTTCTATGGGGAAAATACCTGCCAACTCTCAATGTAATAATATTATTAAGTGATCTATCAGTGGAAAAGCTATGGAAAAATGATATCTAAAACAATAAAACCCCAGGTTTGAGATACATGTTTGCTTCAAACCAGATAAAGGTTGACTTTAAAATAGATGGCATCATTCATCACTGACATGAAATGTTGACTTTCAATTTTCTAAATTCAAACAAAACTCAAAATGAAGAATTTACTTTAACCGTTGACAAATTTTCGTGATCAAAGATGGAGAGCATCATGACTAAATTTTGACAAAGTTTGATCAAGTTATCATCTTGCTGTAAATGTTTTACTAGAAGAGTATTGCACGAGTGTCATCTCAAAACAAATTTTAAAGAGGCGGTTTTCGCAACAGTTTCTTTGAGAAATAATCACCGGGATGTGCTAATCTGGCATGGCTATGTATGTGTCTTCGTTAATGACAGATTAACCTATGATACATATTAAATACAAGCAGGATATAACTGACTGATCATTGCATAGATATCATATGTGTGGCATGGCTATGTATGTCTTCGGGAATGACAGATTAACCTACGATACATATTAAATACAAACAGGATATAACTGACTGATCATTGCATAGATATATGTTCCTCATGGCTATGACTGATCATTGCATAGATATCACATGTGTGGCATGGCTATGTATGTGTCTTCAGGAATGACAGATTAACCTACGATACATATTGAATACAAACAGGATATAACTGGCTGATCATTGTATAGATATCACATGTGTGGCAAGGCTATGTATGTGTCTTCGGGAATGACAGATTAACCTATGATACATATTTAATACAAACAGGATATAACTGGCTGATCATTGCATAGATATCATATGTGTGGCATGGCT
>JAIPMN010009752.1:0-20718 GCA_020650975.1 Apostichopus californicus
ACCACGCCATGAACAACTTTGCTCAGGAATTCAATTCATGGAATCTACTGGAGACAGAGATAGCATTGTACGCTGGCTGCTTGCTAGCGGCGCACGGAAACAGTTAAGTTTTGTCACCTCTTTGGGGAAAAGGGTGTTCTTCTTTCCGCTTTCTTTAAGACTTTTTTATATGTACTTGTAGTATCGTCATCTAATTATTCTGTGCTTGAAGCAAAAAGGTAAGCAATTCAAAGTCACGATGAACTCGTGGAGTTAGCTGCTGTTCTCTAGCTTGTAGAGTTTAGCAGTTGTCCTCTAACTTGTGGAGTTGGTTGCTATCAGCCGTGGCAATACATTCTGCGAAAGTCTAACTCATTACACATCAGGTTATTCTGAACGTCCTCCGTTAAATTTGGCACAACCTGGTTGTATCATCTTTTTATACTTGACCATTAGAGCAGCATTTTGAGTTTTCACTTAAAATAAGATTGCTTTAAACAAACCTTATACGTCCTTTTAGATATTTTGTCACCAAATGAATGTCACTGAGTGAGTAATTAATGCATTTGATTCGAACCTCAACATTCCGTCGGCCAGACCCTTTTTTTTTAATAGTAGTAAAACAAGTATAAAAGCATGTTATTTAAGCAAATTTCAAAAAGTTGCAACATGTTAGTCCGTTGCTTTCACTTCTTGTATATATGGAACTTAACCTAGAAACAAATTGATGAGTTGCTTTGGGATTTGGACAAGAATTGAAAATATTTATCAATTTCAACTCAAAAAGCTGACTATAAAGGAAAGCTTATGCACCAAAACAAGGTGATGTGTTATTTTATTCTATGAAGTTTGCACCAGGAAGGATGTAGTCCTCACATATAAACTTTGACGGATTCTATATGAAATAATAAAACATTACATTAAATTTGTGGGACACAATTTTTTTTTTTTTAAGGACCTGAAAACAGCAAATTGTAGCTTATCTGTAGCTATCTCTGGAAACCTCTCAAGTTATATTAAGTACATTCTTAAACTGAGGATTATGTAACATATTACTTTTCCAAAATGGTTATTAAAACTATTTTGCTTGATTCAACCATACCAAGTCATGTTAGTTAAGATATTGACCTCTTCAGTAACTGCGATTCGGTTTCAACTTCTGTGTCACCCTTTAATGTTTGATCAAATTCGTAGAAATGATCTCGATTAAAATCCCTCCTAACCGTGTGCGGTAGATCCTTGCTACTGTAAATCCATGTTTGGGGTGAATCACAGTTCACTCGTGAACGTGAAACGGTTAACAGAAAGCGTCATCAAAGATTTGTGACTGTAGGTTTGATTGTCTATGTATACTACTGTAGTTTTGAAAGGTTATTCACTGTGCACTGACTTAATGATATTGATTGTCACTATTGAAGAAGTATTCTCACTGCTTGGAAAAAGATAATTGAATAAAAAATAAATAAAAAAGTAAAATGCAATATAGAATGAGAAATGTATTCAATTAAGTTCAGAAACAAAGATATTTTTTCAAAAGAGATGTACAGTTTATTAAACAACTCTACTCTTAAAGTGGGTAAGTTTTGCAATCAATTGCCAAATGTTTTTTTAAATGAATAAAAGGGTATAGTTTGTATCATGTTTTGACAGTTTTTTGAATATTTATAGATGCTTGATATTCATAAATACTGTGACAACTTTGAGTTTTAACATAAAAACTAAAGCAAAGTAGTCTTTACTACCAATTTTTTGTTCCATAAAGCAGTTCTTTGGTTTGCTACCCTTTACCCTTTGCTTATTTCCTTTTCCACTAGTCAATTTGTTTTATTGCTTTTTTATGTGGACCTTTGCAAATATACTGCCCTAGCAGATTTGCTAAAAAACAAAAACGAAGGGTGGAATATGGGCATGTGATTGTAGCAACGAGTGTCAACGAACTGCTTGTAGATTCTGAGAAGGCACTGGATGGGGTTTTTGACATTTCCCAAACAAGTAGCCTCCAGGATGAGGATACTAGTAATTGTTGCATACCATGTTTGACATCTGAATTCATCTTGTATTCTTTCTTCCTCTGCCATTCGACAAATCTGTTGGTTTTTATACTAATCTTGTTTTTGTTTCCTTTCTGTTTAGACATACCAGGTCTGAGTAACCCTGGTGCTGTTCTAGAGTTACAGGCTCAACTTATGGAGGCCCTGCGGGTACAGATCGAAGGCAACCATCGGGTAAACGCCGGGGGTCTCATCAACACCTTGTTTAACCGCATCCAAGATCTCAGGCACATCGGCGCCATGCACCGAGACTTTGTGGCAGGGTGCGCCCAGCGTTGGCCGGACCTCTGCGCTAGTCTGCCAGCTCTCTACAGCGAGATGATGGACATCGCCATGGTATAGCCCAAAGCTATGACAAAGCTGATATCGTTACGTATCTACCTCTCCTTAATACAGGCTGAAATCAAGATGGAAGAAAATGGCCTCCTGGCATTGTTTTTTGGGGGTCGTCGGTTTTGGTGTTCCACACGATGCTGGAATAGAGACAATAGTTGGTACGAAAGCAGAGAGAAGCGAAAGAAAAAAAGTGGGAATGTGGAGGAAAAATTCAAAGATTTGTCAAAATTTTCAGTTCGTCATTGTCACTGCAGTTCCTGCTCAAAGAGTTGCACGCTTCATACCAAAGAATATGATCCATTTTCATCAGAGAATTGCGCTAATGAAAAGAGAAAAAAATGAATTCTACGAGATAATAAAGTAGAAAAGGTGTCACCATCGAAAACCTTCATGCATTTTCATAGAGATGGTTTGACATTTTCTGATGCGCAAGAAACAAAAGTTGCCCGGATTGAGACTTTTGCCCAGTGATATCAAAACCAACGAATCGATTTCACTGAGTCTGCGAAGAGAACTTTTCTTACGCTCATATCCGATCGGATAGGGCGGTGCTTCTCGTTGTCAGTTGTGTCCATGAGTCGCCGCAACGTGAGGAAAGAGAAAAATGTTTGAAAACCATCCTTGCCACAATTTTTGGAAATTGACAATAAAAGGCCAGTAGGTTAACAGTAATGCAATGGGTTGATAATTTTTTAACTCAAGAAGCAAAAAATATAATAATCATAGTATTTGATATGATGAAAGAGAAAAATGTTAACCCTTTACATTGTGTTAATATAGCAAAATATGTCAGTACCTTTAATATACAAAAATGAGAAAATCTGACACTTAGCGTTTCAACGGCAGGGATCTAAAATCTTTTTACTTCTTATCTTTTACTTATTTTCCCTTTTATTTGTTGTCTCTTTTAAAAAATTTTCCTTCTTTCCTTTCAAGATATCTATAGAAAGCAAGTTTCTGGTGCGTTTCAGAGGTTTATAATCATTTTTTGGTCTTTTCTATATCTTTTGTGCACATGACTACCTCCTTTTATTATAGCACAGGAGTAAAAAAAAAGAAAAAAATGTTTTAAAGAATTTAAACTTTAACTTTTAACTCTTTGATCAATTTCAGAATAATAGTACCTCCAGAGAATTTGAATGATAACAAAAGTATGACATTAGAATTTTTGTTGTTGATATCAAACAAGTGAGTTGGGCAAAACTTTCAAGTTAATGCCAACTTACCTGGTTTAAAATGTAGAAAGGAGTGAACAACCCAGGTAAATCTAGGATTTCTTATGGAGCCAAAGTGAGAAAAAAAGAGGACAAAAAAAGTATATGTCCAGATTTTGACAAATGTTTCCATCTTCAGAGATGTATATGCCAGTAGCGGTCACTATATTCTAAGAGCGTTTATGGGTTTTTGTATCATGCAATGAAATTAACTAAATATGTTGGAATCTTTAGGGTAACCCTAAATTAAATTTAATGATCCTTCCAATGGTACGAAATCAAGAGTTCGATGACATTTTGAATTGGTTATATCTTTCGTCAGTTACAGACAATTATAACTGCAAATGATATAGTCCAGAAAACGTAGGAAGTTTTGGCTTTAAATGTTGCCTAAAATGCAAAGCGGGTTTTTAACTTAGTGAGAAGCTATGATATATATGAACTTTAATCTTAACCTTAGATATCCAAATGTCTGTTTTTTTATTAAATCTCAGCTCAATAGGAATGTGACTGATGAAGAAGCTCTGTGCCACCTCCACCATCTCATTTTGATTGGTTCCTATTTGGGAGGGCAAACCACACCCGTACCTTGTGTGATGCATCCGCGAAAAAACCTGTACTGTTACGCTCAACCTGAACACATGAAATGGTGGGGTTGTATTTGCTCATTATTATATGGCTAATTCTTTAGTCGCAGAGTTACCCTAATAGTGCAAGGGGTGTCTATTTATTGACAAGAGTCATGTTTGATTGCTATTTAAGAAATAACAAGGACAATTTTTCAACTTTTGTGAATTGTGCCGCAATCAATGTTTGCTTTTTAAAAGGATGATAATGAGATTTTTTTTTACCCATCATGGGTGGATATTGGAATTTTCTTTTTCAATCATTGTTTAATGAAAACCTTATCTTTTGTCTGAATAATTGGATCAGGAAGACTCAGAAAAACCAAAAGAAATCTTTTAGAGATGACTTAATTAACGATTGGTAGTAAAATGCCAGCAGTTTTGTGCTTGTAGGTTTACAACTTAGCTTTTGAAAGAAAAGTGTCTGATGTCATTGTGTACTGCCCAGTGGATCGACGTAGCATTACAATTCTGATAAATCATGTCTTCAATTTGTTAATGCATATCATTCTGGACCATTTATTGCTAGGAAAAAAAATATTTGCCAACTTTTTAAAAAATGAAATATTCTACAACTTTGCATACTTCTCTCACTCAGAGTACAAATGTGCTTCCTTGAAATCATGAACTCCATTAACAGCGGGCTGATTATTATTATGGTCATTTTCCATATTTCCCATAAATTGTAATTTACCCAAAAGAATACTGCTGAAATGGAAATCAACAGTTGTGTTGAATTCTTAATATTACTTTTATAGTTTGATGTTGCCCATTACGTCTCCAGTTAACATAGCTATATATGTACTTATTTACTGTACACTCAACAGAGCAAAGGTGTGTGGGGGTGGGGTAGGAGTAGGGGTGGATAGAAAATGGAAGCTAATATTAAACCAAGAAAGTAAACTGCCATTTAATTTACCTCACATTGTACTATACTGCTCTCTATGAACTACTCTTAACACAAACACTCCATTTCTTGTGCACAAAACATTTCTTCAGGGTTTTTTTTTTTTTAAAGAAATAGCTTATGGAAAAAAAATAAAAGGAAAAATTTTAATTATAGTTTGCTATCAGTGGTGATAATGGTGTCTTGTTGCATTAAGCTTTGTAATGGTCAGGGAATAGGACAAAATGCTCTTTGCTTAGAATAGTTTTATCAAATTTAGAGAGAAAAGGAAAATTTACAACGGAGAAAAAAAAAAAGAAAAAAAAAATTAAGACTTTTCTTCCATTTCAGAACTGTACCTCATTTCTACAGGTATTTACTTTTCATAAAGAATACACTTCTTTTTATTCAATTGTTATTATTATTAATTTTTTTTAACCATTCAATTTCTTATAAGAAGGAACTGTATTTTGTAAGGTATAGTGGAACCGATTCTACCTCATGTCAGGATTGAAGAGTATGTGTTTCTTTTTCTTCTCTTTTTTTTTGTCCCCCGAATGGTTTCAAAATATTCCACATCTGGGGATGTTTTAGTTTGTTTTTTCCTTTTGCATATTTAACATCCTAAGGTTTTGTTGTATTTTTTTTATTTTGGGGGTTGGGGGGGTGGTTTGTTTAAGTATACCTAGTGATTTGAAGTGCCAGTGGTCATTAATGGTCACTGGCTGCCAAGTTTTCTGTAGAAAATCTGTTGCTTTCTTGAGGCTTTTGTCCCAAAGAATTTTGGACATAGAATGGGATTCTATGGTCAATTATCTTAAGTATCTTAAATACAGAAATGGATTTATATACACATAAATCATGAATATATTAATTAACCACAAATGATCGGTAATTTTGAATGAGGTAATGTTGCGTACTCACACCAGGCTGTATTTGAAAATGTCATCAACCATAATTTTCTGTGAAAAAGTTGCCCACTGTTAAAGATTTAGTACCGGGGCAAGGGGGGTGGGCAGGGGGGGAGTATGTATCGATGAGGTAAACCGTTAACCTAACAGTCTTTGGTTTAAACAATTTGTATGATATACTGACTTTAATCAAATAACTGAACGGATATTCTGATGTGCAATTTTGAACATACGTAAACATTTTTGTGGTTACAATTTATTCCATGAGTATGCACTAATACCAGCCAGTTGGGACAATTTCCTAATGCTACTACCTCTCTAAACTGTCCTCCCTTAGCATGCTTCAAAGCACTCGTATTGACAGTACAAACAGTTCCTAACCTTGATCTGATGGAAACATGATATTCATAGTGTTCATTCTGACACTATGGGTGCTCTGAAGCGGGATACGACACTACAGTATAGAAACAATTGTCCCAACTGGGTGACTAATACCATCATTTTATTTTTTCTTGTTTTACAAGAAAAGTATGATTCGAACATGTCATCTTATCTTAATTAAGAAACCAGTTAGCAAGTTAAAAGATTATCTTTTAATTTGTAAAACAAGTCTCGTTCTTTTCCGTAAAATGGCTTTGTTCTAAATTCCTTTCATTTTATTTCTGCAACTATCAAACTGCAAACACTGCTGTATCTTGCGCCTACCATTCCCAGCATGCATCTGACCCGAACAAACCAGTTTAGGAAACGTAAAGAGAGGGCCCGTGCGAAGAAAGGAAGGGAGGGTACCATCTCAATTAACTCTGTATTATGGTAACCCATAGTTTCAAATCATGACTGCCATTTTAAAATAATTAATTTCCATGGTTATTTTCACTGCCCTCACCCTATAAATTCTTATCCAAGATCCATGCTTCACTAATATCATTATGTTGGTTGTATTATACATGAATAATGTTGCGTTACATGGGGGGGGGGGGGTGTCTCAAAACGTAGCTTATCAAATCTTCATGTACTTTTGCTACATTTTGAACATGCTTTATTCAAAATTTTACAAATCTCTATGGCTCTCAGAAAATGCTACGATCTGTATTGTTAGAAACATTAACCTGATAGTGTTCGAAAAAAATTTAAAACTAGATGGGAAAAAGGAAAACCAGTTGCTGACAGTTTGAGTTGCAAATATTCGCATAGAAAGCAATCCTATATAAAATATAATAACTGGTAGTAGGAATGGTCCATCGCTGTAAGGGAATCTGAACAGAACTGGCAAGAAAGAGAGGAGATCGGATCTGTTCGATTTTAGGACAAGAATCTGACATATCTTCTTTCCCACATTTTTGCTCTTTTTGAGATATTTACTAGTTTACAACTTAGTTTTTGTTTTAGAAAAGAATTGGTGACTCTATAATGTAAAACCAAAAATTGTTAAATTTTATGAGAAATAATTGTTACAGTTGTCAACGGCCAGTAAAGGGATGGTAACTTTATGTTGTACGGTTTGTTTAAATCTTTTTTTATATTATTATTATTATCTTATTCCAAAGCAGCTGGGTTTTACCTTTAATTATTTTTTTTGTTTACCTCTCGAATAAAGTGTCCCCCTTTTGTTTGAAGTTTGTCTGAATTATACCCTCAGTAGCTCCTCATTAATTAAATACCAACAAAAGAGAATGTGGCTAGGCCTCTGTTTACTAACACACAAACGGAGCCACAAAATCAGGTTATGATCATAGTTAACTTCAAATGGAATGTGGCTAGGCCTCTGTTTGCTTACACACAAACAGAGCCACAAAATCAAAGTACATATACAGTGTCTGTGTATCATTAGGAGGCTGTTTGGCTACTAACTATAAATAGAGCCCAGTTAAGGCAAATCTGTTGATGTGTTTATGCTTTGTTTGCCAGCCATAAAATTTCTCTAACACTGCTTGCTTGTAAATTTCTAATCATATTTTGGCTTGATATTTTGCTTTCCCAATCATCTTCTTTTACTCATCCCCAACCCCTCTTTGCTTGCTTATCTTGCATAGTTTGATTTTTACTCTTCAAAGTTTCACTCCCTCCCAAAGCAGATGTTGCTAGGTTTCCTACCATTGTTGTTGCTATGGTGAATATCTGTTAATTTTCAAACAAGTGAGAATTATTTGCATTTGATATAGGGAGTGTAGAGTAGAGTAGAATGATGTCTTCTGTTGTGGGCAGGGACCTAAGGAAGGGGGTGTGGGAGATTTCTATATTCATTGTATCAAGAAGATACATTTCAATCGTACAAAATCTTCTGTTATTCCTACAGAAGCTGATTTTGTTCCTAGTGTTAGTATCTACCAAGCAAGGTCACTTCTTCAATGCTTCAGACCCACAAAAAGTCTCTTTGTCTTCAAAATAGACATTACCATCACTTGTATGAAGGATTCTTCTAACCCTTAACATCACAATCTAGTCTTGTAAATTTGCATTTTAAATATCTGGGCAGGCATTTGAAGTTGTAAAGGGTAGGCTACCCAGTAGCTCTCTGTGTTTGTGGAGATTACATTCACTGGTAATATTGTTACACAGCATATGACCTTGCTAACACTCAACTTCTACTCCAATAAAGTAGTTTTGTAACTTTTTCATGCTTCCAAATTGGGGAATGGTGGGGGGGGGGTGGGCTACACAGCATATGACCTTGCTTACCACCCATCCAAAGTGAATAGAATCTTTTCATTAGGAACTAGTGACTATTTGTTCGACTTTATTCTTATATTGTTTTTGTGTTAATGTAGGGAACCTAGCAACAATTCTGACATCTTTTTTTCCACTATTTTTTTCTCTTTTTTTTTTCAATTTAATCAGCTTTACACCAAAGTGTGCTTGTGTGTGAAATTTACTGGTCTTTCGTTTGTCATGAGGGTTTCCTCCCCTTTGCAAAAATTGGGAGAGTCCATGCTGGCGAAAGAACCTTATACCAGTGCACTGAAATATTAAATGAAGAGTAGTGTATAGATGAAGGTGAGGACTTAGCACAGTCCAGGTGTTACCAACCTGAATTTGCTTTAAGTATTATCACCAATAAGGGCATTTGACTTTATATCGTACTTTCAATTTGTGTGAGCTTCCTCGGTAAGAGGATGTTCGGGTAGCCTGAGTGAGGGTGTGGGTTGGTGGGTGGGTTGGGGGCTATTCTCTCGCTGTCATGGTAGTTTTAATGACAGCCCAATATTTGCCAGTACTCATTTCACTCTTCCAAAATTATTAACCAGAAAGGGGGGAAGGGAGGGGTTTGAGGAAGGGGTCTAACTCCCTCCAATCCTTGACCAGATATTAGGGGCATTACTATGTATCGCACAACCGTCTCAGGGATGAGGGCAAAATTTCTGACCGGGGAGATTGTTATGGCTTTTGATCCTTTTGTCAAGATTTCAGCATCTTTCTATGGAATACTGCCAGCATTGAATTAATTTAATAGCATCCTAGTACTGTAAGCTTGATGACATTGCTCATAATATGCAAAAATGCTCAAATATTCTTTACATTGTATCTAAATACTGAGTGGGCTGGTCACCTGACAGAATTTTATTGAAATAAAAGACTATCCAAGTGATGATGGAATGGAGAAGAATATAAGTTTGGAAATACGTTTGAGTACAATACTGAATTCACTATAGGTAAATTAAAGTCAACCTTATGTGTCTGTATATGAGGGATTGGACTAACTTATCTTAAGTTTGAGATATAATTCATTTGAATTTCCCAAACAGAGTTTTCAGAATATATTTAGACCATGAAGAAACTGGTGGTAGCTACTTAATTGCAAAGAAAAAAATGTAGATCTAAGATAACCAAGAGGGACAGGGGAGTGGAGGGGAACAGCTAAGGGTCACAGGAGCAAAAATTAGTGAACGTTTTGGTTATTTTCGAAATTCATAGGAAGAAGTTATAAGGGTGCTATTTTCCCCAATTTTGAAATTAACTCTTTTCTATGCAAAAAGCAAATCATTTTGTTTCCCAAAGTCACAGAGGGCATTACCATATCAGTTATATATTATAGCTTTTGCTATATTTATTAACATCATTTGTGAAGTATCAAATTTTCTCTACTTTAACTGTACGTCAGATTTAACCTCAAGCTTAGCTATATCTTTTTTCCAGACCCAAAAGTTTTGACTCTTAATTTGGTCTTTAACCAAAAGTTTGTCTTGAAAGGAGTAAGAAAGAAACAAAAACCAAAAAAAAAACTATGAAGGTTAAAAGATAATTTGGTAGGGAGCAGATGATAATTAGATAACCATTTAAGTTGTTGGAAACAAAGAAGAACAGATTTCGTTTTCTGCGATTTGTGACTCGAGAAGAGTTCAATGAACTCTCTATTGTAGTTAAACAAAGAAACAGAACAACAAAAGACTAGTTGCATGCTCGTGTTGACCAATTTTAAAGCAGCATTTTGCGTTGAGTCACAATTTTTCCTCAATTTTTGAGTTTTTATCATAATGCAATCACAAACGACCAAACTAAGACTTTCTCATATTTTTTACCCCACGGTGAACGGTAATTAGCAAGTAATTAAGGCTATTATACGATTCTGACATTTGTGTCTCCCAGACACATCTGATCAGTATTTATCACATGCAGCACTGCAAAACCGCCAATTCAAATTCAACCAATCAGTGCACACATGTTTATGTATGACCTCGGGCTAAGAATAGACTCACTCATTGGTAATCCCTCAGCTTCGGTACGCTATTAGTAGTGCAGTAAAGTACACACACACGCAGGCCGACAAGGTTCCTTTAAGTGGGAGGAGTGTATCAAAGCCAAAGATTCAAAATACGAATGTCAGAAAAATGTCATTTTTTGGCACTTTTCGGGAATATTTTGAGTTGAAACTTTTCAGTTAGCTTAGTTTACTTCATTGGTATAGTATCATATAATATCCTAGGATTGGAAAATCTCGAGAATCAACGCAAATTGCTGCTTTAAGAAAGAAAAATAGTAATAAAGCAAATGCATGCTATCGAAATTGCTGAAAGTAATACCCTCATGTTATTTACTTTGCTAAACGTGAAAATGTAGGTAATCGGAAACTGAAGGGCAGGGCAGTTTAGATGTGGACTTTGACTTTTAATTGTTGATTTGCATAATTAAAGAATCAATCTGTAAGACAAACTTCATGAAGTTTTTTTATGAAGTGATTCAGTTGCGTATTTCAGTACAATTCTAACAACTTTTAACAAACCTAACGATGTTATCGTTTGTTTTTTTTATTTGTTTTTTTGTTTTTTTAACTTCTTTTTATTAAAAATTTACAAAGGTAACCACAAAAATGTTTATAGTATGTTTAAAATTGCACATCATGTGTTTGAAATTAATGTTACTTACGGTATAAGTTTAGATGGTATAGGGTTATCCCAAAGTTTGCTCTTTTTGGTAAATCTTTTTGCAATTTTAAAAACATTTTCTCAAAGGTAGGAAAGGCCATGTCTAAGAATTCCTGTAGCTTGAACACAAAGATCTATTTTCATCTGTAGCCCACTGTTAGAAAATTTTGTAAACTCGACCATTAATGACAGTATTTTTTTAAAGACCTTTATAACCCCACATATCTGTACAATTTGTATTATCTTGCCCTGGATAGCTTATTAGGTTGTTTATTATGCCAAACTGCTACAATTGAAATATTTCAAATATCTTCCTGGAGGCAAAAAAAAGAATGAAACCAAGGGAAAATAATTATAATGAGAGATGAATGCTTTCATTCCAATCTGAAATAACAGTTTTCATTTTAAAAGAAAAACTGATTTAAAAAAAAAAGGGGAGAAATAATTTTGTTACAACATTTTATCATTCAAATGACCGTGTTTAACAATGGGTTTTTTAGTTTTAACATTTTTTTGTAACAATTAATTGTATAAGGAAATTTTCTATTTTGATAAAAATGTAAAACTTTGAAAAGTATCTTGCCACGATCACTGAATTGCACAGGTCTCTACGCAACAAACCATGTAGATTTTAGCAAACACTTTTTACGTTGTTAAGTTTGAAGGGCATATGGGTTGTCAGGTAAACGTTTCTTTGTTTAATTTTACCTCAGTATTAATGAATATTGTGTTAAGCATTTTTTTCAAAAGTTTTTCCTGAGTTGGGTTTTTGGTTAAATAAAAAACCAAGAAATATGTGATATTGCCTTATTAAACCTGACATCTTGGCTTGAGAAGGTATCCAAGTGAGCATGTCATGCAGAGATGCAGATTCTCACTAGATACTGGAAGGGTTTGTCCCATGTTTATACAAGTATATTGTCATAATTTGGAGATGGATAAAGGTGGCTGACATGGACAAAAATAAAAAAATGCCAGGAACCAGGAGAAGTTCTATTAACCCAACAGATTTTCGTTGTAGTAACATGAGCCAATATGGCTGACATTTCCTATTTCCCATCTCCCAACGTTTTGTGAATCTTGATGATTTTTGAAATGGTTTTTCCTAGGTAGGTGAGAAGCCTCTGCAAATTTCATAGTAGATGAACACTTGCATATATTGTTTTTAAAACAAACTGAAAGGTTTCCTGTTACACTATATTTGACGAATAAATTAGAATTTGGAATCATTGTAAATGATTGACATTCGAAACGCTTGTTGTCATGAAAACGTCACTATGATCTTTCATGACATTTGGTTGTTAAGAATGGCTGAGTGGTTGAATATGTGAATGACTGTACCTACGTATCCCTAAAATAAAGGGCAAAGCGAAAAACATATATTTCTTTTATGGATGTCAATATGACTTTATGGCATTCTAGATAAGTAAAGAAAAGATCAATTCAGTGGATGGCAGCATCATTTATTTTGTGGCATATTCATTTTTAAAATACAACTTGAATCTCAAGACAAACAACATAATCAGAAGAGGTCAATGGTTCGCTAGTTTTTTTTTTCATTAAGGTTTTTAATGTCATCATGGTTATAAGATTTGAAGAAATTGTGTCATCTACAAAAGCAAGTGAATTGAATTCAGTTATTAAAACCAGTACATCAGATATGTGTAGTGATTAGCTCTTGCCACATTGAATGAAATTTCCTCACCAAACATTGCTTGTGTAACAAGCAATGACAAGACATAAAGGACTTCAAAAGTCACTATAAAAAAAACAGTCAAACTCTGAAATGGCATACTAAACCTCAGCAGATTTTTATTTTTTTTATTTTGGTTTTGCATCTTTGTAAAAATGATTGATTAACTCTAGCTAACATGTCTTTAACTATGTCATTAGTTTCGCCGATACATACGTCATTACCTTTGCCACGAAGACAACTTGAGAACATTAGACACACACAACTTGATCAGAACTTGCCATCTTTGCCTTTCTAAGATCTACCTTGCCAGGAGTATGCATTCATTGTCAGAGAAGGACATTTTGCTGGAGCAGAGACAGCCTATATCTCTTTTTTGTCTCAGTTATTTTGTAAATGACAGAACTCCATTCGGTGAAGATATGAATAGATTTTTTTTGTTTCCATTAATTTTTTGTGAAAAGTACGCTTTACGAACATTCGGAAACTACTGATTACTTACTGGTAGTATATCATTTTAATAGCTATAAATGGTTTAAGGCAACCCTTGAGTATTTTGAATATTTGATACATCTTGTTTGGCTACCTCAGTAGACGTTCTTAGAAATCTTTCATCCTTAATGCCATCGCTATAAAGAAATGGCACTGCATGCTGTAGCATCTACAGTCCTGTAGAATGTATTGCATTAGTAGTGTTTTAGTTTAACTTTTGTTGGCAGGATTGGGGGGGGACACCCAAATGTTGTTGATGCCATCTTTGGAAGATGGGGCTGTGGTACGTACAGTAGTGAACCCCAACGGGAGGTTTTTATCAAGTAGAGAGCATTTTGATGGTGAGGATTGTTACAAGTAAGTTTTTAAATGGTCATTTTTTTAAAGCTTTGGTTCTTAGGTTGAAGAATCTTGTCAAGAACTGCAGACTCAGGGAAATTAAAACTACAAGATTGGTGGAGGTCCTTCATATTATTGAAGGGAACTTTTCTTTTTATAAATATATATATATGCATATGAAAAAGGCATTTCATGTTGTTTAGTGTAACGGTAGTGAAAATAGTGTAGATGTTTACGTACGGAGGGTTAATGCATGTCTGTGCTTCCAAAGATGCTGTGAATGACTGCCTCTTCGTCATTTTTTGTAACGATTTCTTTCTTCTTTCCTCCCCGTACAAATTTGATTCTTGGTTTATCTGAAAGATGATAAAATTTGGGTTGAGTCAAGGGCATTGTTAATAATCATGATTGATTAATCAACAAGAGTTCAGAAACAATGTTTCTATTTACTTCTTCTTCTTACTTAGTATTCTCAGGTATGAATATGTTGTGATATGCATGTTCATAGTGACTTAAGTACGCATATTTGTATCATGGCCTCACTAAAGGGGAAAAAAGTCATCTTTCTTAACGTATTGGTCAGTATGTATGTCACCCCAGTACCAAATGGTTGATACCCCAAAGTCTTTTTAATAATTCATTACTTAAATGTTTCTATGGTATAGTCGGTTGCCTATAAAATCTTGGTGTAATGCACATTGAGTAAAATATTGCAGGTATTGTATTTTAACTATTACTTTATCAATCTATTCCTTGCCACTTTTCTCGGCTATGTTGTGAGAGCTTTTAAACCTATGATACACTTGACAGAGATTTTAAAATGCTAATATGCGATGCATGCTATGTGTTCGAAACGAATGGATTGCTTTAGGGTACCATCAGCTTTAGTCAAATTATAGTGTCCATTACGAGCTGCAAAATATGACATGCGGAAACTGGTATTCGAGTTATTTTGTAATTATCTGCTGCTAATGCTCAGTTTGTCGTAAGTTGATGAGTTAATCAGACCTACCTGCTACACAACATTTTCAAACATTAAATAGTTTGGGCATTTTACCAGGACTGGTTTTGTCAGGTGCCTGTAGTGTGATAACGCTATGTGCCTGCTGCAATACTTGAACTCAACGATACCAAGTTGGAATGTGTTGTCAAATTGGTTTCATTACCATTGCAAGTTAAAGTGCTTGCTTTAAGACTTGGTCTTTATTGTTGAGTGGTCTTATTGCATAACCAAGACATGTCTCATTATTTTATGTATAACTAAATAGAGTTATCACACCAGCTGCAAGACACGGTCTTAGCTTGGTTCGGTCTGAGTGTACTACAAACACTAGTCTTTACATTATCAAACTACCTGATGACTTTAAACCATGACAACAGACATGATGTGATGAAACCGTTCATGTGATCAGTACCTCTATGGCAAATTTTGTTCAAGATGCTCTGATTGGCTAATTTTGTGTAAAAGGAAGTTACAACGAACAATTTGTCAAGTTTCCTTTATGAAATATCCCCAAACGGCCTATGCAATGAGTCAGTCCCAGGTGTGGTTCAGATTTCTCAGCATATTTTGGCTATTTTTGGAGTATCTATTAGCATGGTAATGAAAAAATACTGTCACAACCATTGTGTTTACCAGTGAGCAATGCCAGTTGTCACTGAAGTTTGATACCATCAAGCAATCCTTCTTCTTGTGTCATTTTAAAGTCCCTTCAAAGAATTCATACTGGGAATGGCAGCTCCCTGGTTTAAGTAATTTCAATACTATTCCTGATTTTCTCAGAGATACAGACTTTTAGAAGTTGCAACAGACACAGAACATCCCACCATCCTCTATTCTTTTTTCAAACCTTATTAAGAGTCTTAACCAATCGAGAAAAGTCTCTAGTAAATAAAGTTGGGATTTTATAGGTGTATGACAATTTGTAATATATTTAATGTGTGTGGTCTTTCAGGTTTGGTATGGTGTCTGTCTAACACTTATTTAGGTTCAATGAGGTTTCAAACGTAATTGATCATTTCTTATTGGCATTACATATTGGCTTACTCTTTCAGCACTGATATTTACAAAAGTTGATTTCTTTCCTAGGAGAGGCTTACCTAGTTCATATTTGCCATACTATGTGAAGGAAGTATCCTTCCTCTTGCAGAAGCTAAGATCTCAGAAAAGCAAGTAAGCAGTATTCCTGCTAATTTTGCATACTTTTTCATATCTTTGTAGTCTACCTTGATCACGTGGATGGGCTTCATGCTATATTATGCTTTGTCAATTCGATTGCTCCAATCACCCACCGGACTTCAGTCGCCACATGGCTAGTCTTCAGGCTGTCAAGATTCAATGTGATGGAAGATATTGACATTGCCTAACATGTTAAGTATGCACAGTTAGATTAGCCTAAGCATTAATAAAGGAAACTGTTTACACAATAATGATCTCGTGTTAGCAGCATTCCTAGTTTCATCATAAGTATAAAACAGTATTTACCTAAAACACAAACAGTTTGAAAGACAGCCACCATGCTTAACTTGATATTCCTCTAAAATCCCAACCATTTTTTCAAGCTATAAAAGTTGCCAAAGAGTTTTCTATAGTAGTATATAACTGGGGTTGTGTGGGGTTATAAAGTAGTTGTACTCTACCAGTAGAAACCAATAGAGACTTTAAAAACTAAGTTTGAAAAGTTTGAAAAGATCTGTAATCTCATTCAGGTTTTTTTTTGGCTTTCTTATTTTCATTTTCTTTTGTCAAAAATTATGTTGGAAGATATTTCAAGAGTATCGATATTTTTTTTCTTCTTCAGACTTTATATTTGTGAACTTTACATGCAAATGATTGTAACATGTATAATGTTTAAGCTGTATATAGTTTCGTATCCCATTGGATTTTCAATCCTCATAATTTTTTTTTTCTTTGTTCTTTTTGCTCTTTTGAAGTTATTCCCAGTTTGCATTTTATGAAATTTGTTCTATTTTCCAAGTTACTTTTCCCTCTCCCCAATAATAAAATATGAAGCCTACCAATCATCATCTTCTCTTTAGGCAAAATGAGCAGAGAGAGAGACTTGGCAGTAATCAGTTTTCTCACTGATGTTAGACGCAAATCGCATTTTAAGGGTGCACCTATATAATAAGTATTCTGTCCCATTCATACCTCATGAAATTGAGGTAATGTGAACTCTTTCGTTTTGACGTATACATCCAACAGTGGTAATAGTAAAAAACAAAAATATTATCAAGTTTCCTTCTTTTTTTTTTAATCTTTTATCCTTCCTTTCAAAATCCATTTATATTTTGATTTATTTAGACCTATGCATACCTAGTATATAACAAGTAGCCTGGTTAGCATATTAATGTAGGTTGAATTGCCACAATTATTGTAAGAATGAACTTTTGTCAAATAAAATTGATGAAGAATGGCAAATGGTGTTTGGATTGTTTTTGGTTTTCAAAATTGTTGTTATAATTTTTCTTTGTTTCAGAATGGAATTCTTACTTTCCTGCTACTAAATTAACATCCAATTTTCAAAGAGCTGCTTTGCGAGGATGGTTGCGTACAGTTAACATACCTCAATTAAGAGTTGCGAACATAGGCCCGAAAAAGGAATAGTCCTAATTATCCTAATGGGTTTTTGGGGGATGGGGTGGGGAGGGGGGGCATGTTTTCTCTCATCAAATCTATCATTCTCTTTGATGTTGGAGAGGATGAAATACACTATAGATGCAGTGGCGGAGCTAGGGGTATTGGTCAGGGGGGGCGAGAATTGTCTGTAGGGGCGCTTTCGACACTATCTAAGCGGAGCGCCACCATTGGTTGGCGCGGAGCGTACAGAAATTTTTTGAGTAAAGATACACCCTAGATCGCCGGAAATGACCCTTTCCGGGCCTTGCTAATTTGCAGATAAACGAAGAATAAATAGGTGTTATCGCCATTTTGTCAGAAAATTACACCAACATAATGTGACAAATGTCAATAGGTAGATGACAGCGCAATAAAAAAGTCAATAATCGCGAATAAGTAAAAAGTGGTAAAAAGCTGAAAAGGGCGCCAACAGTCCATTTGAGTCCGTCAGGGGGGGCATCCGCCCCCCCCCCCTGACTGTATGGACGCTCCGCTACTGTATAGATGGTCTAAATTCAGGAGAACTGAAGGTGGTTTAGGGCGTTGTAGAAATTCCTGGGTGATACAGGGAGCATCGGCAGTATTAATTGACAGTTGGCCGGGGGAGAACTTTGACCTCTTCCAGCTCAGAATCTGCACTTTCAGGTCTCACACCACAATTAATTGTTCCATTGACTTACAGACTAAACTCGTCACTATCAAGACCTGCCAAAGCATAGATAGCAGTTTTCAACTGATATATCCTTCCCACCACATGATAGCTGAGATATTGGCCTATCATGGCACTTGCAAACTTCCATATCATGACCGTTTATATTTTGAGCTAGAAGAGGAGCAAGTTTAGCATACTGAACCCCCACCCTTATATCTGCTCGCTCGGAGTAATATCAACATTTAACCAAAGATTTTCTAAAATGGTTTATATCACCTTCGATCCTCCCAATTTTCACACCATCTATACTTTAAATTATGCTCTTTCATATAATGGCAGAATAAACAATGTCAGTAACTGATAACATACTTAAACAAGCTTTACCTTAGGTACATTTACCTCTTTTCTCTGACAATGGCTAACCTTTCGAGCGGATGAACACTACTCTAATTGTGGTGCGGTACCTTCATGGTGATTAGATCACAGGGGGCAATGATAGCTCACGCCATTAGCTACCATGGTGGGTAGGACACGTCAGTCGAGAACTTGTATGCTCTCGCGGCCTTGGAAAGTGACGAAGTTAGTGTGTAAGTCAACGTAGCAATTAATAATTGTGGCACCTGTAACAATACTACTTCATCCACCGCGAAAAGGACAAAAGTGGCTTTGGTTTGTTGCACAGCGCCACTACATTCATTTGAAAGCACCAAAAAAGAAAGCCAGCTGTTTTCAAAGCTAATGCAACACTTCTCGTGGATGTCCATGGAACGCCTAGTGTGCCGTAAGTCCGAAATCGACATATGTCAAATTGAATTGGCATATGTCGGTTTCTCGTGATCTCATTGGACGACCATAGTCACCTGTCGTTTTCTAGTGCTCAGATTGGTAGAAATCAACATAAGTCGATTTAAGTTGACATGTGCTGTTATCTCGTGCTCTTATTGGCCAACATTGTCACGTCTTCATCTTGAGCTTTGATTGGAAGAAATCGACTTATGTGATTTGAAAGTAGTTTGTGACATTATTTATCTGTACTTTTGTTTTGTAGCTTTAGCATATATATTTTCATTTATTTTGTCTTTGTATGTTGTTTTCATTGCAGTGTATCAGTTTATACTCTGAATGAAAAGAGACGATTTACCATAAAGTTGCAGAGTTTGTGATTCCATTGGTGGCGTCCTTCAACCAATGACCGCAATCTACAACTACCACCACCACCACCACCACAACGACAACCACCACCACAACAATAATGTATGGGGAAGTGTGTGTGATTGTATTGACCTGCAGAATCTTTGTTACGCTGATAAAGGACCACAAGAAATGTGTGGGCTTTAAACTACAACAACAAAATCATTCATTATGTCACCGTACTTATCTAGCTTATACGTGGCTGATGAAACATTACGACAAACTCTGCGCCGGATCAACCTAGTAGCATATGCTATGACTCCGCACTTTCAAGGGCCCGCGCTAAATGTTTGCAAGCTATTAATACAGTGACTCTGAACTTGCTCTATTATAGTAGTATAGTACTAGGCCTATACTACCTTCAACTTTTATGAACTACTGTGTGCTTGAGGTTAGCGATTTGTTGCCAATTACCACCTTGGGTTATTATTTAACAGAGTAATTAATGGAAGTGTGGTATATATGTGTTACATATACGACGCATAAATACGGCGTTATTTGAAAGAAGTCATTTTTTTTTGTATTTTTTTAAGTTTCGAGCCTCTTTATAACATAATGCTACAAGGCCCGCACTAGCTAAATCCTGCCCAGGAACTTCAGCTGACATATCTTTCCTTATACTTTCACAGTTTTTATTAATATTTGGGAAGACGTCACTGAAATTAAGGTTACTGCCCTCATATTCTTAAGAGAAAATGTATTGATCCCGCCAGAACCGGAATCAGTTAACTTTGTTCATTATCCGGCCAGATCGGATCCTGTCGCATCCTAATATGATACATTTAGCCAGGAGTTGTATCGTGTTTGCTATACCAAACTTTTATGAGTGCAAGGGATTGAGTTTGATCAGTGATATGCTATTATCCCAAATCCACTACCTCCACCCGTCCCCCAACCTCGATTCTTGTCTCTCATATTTTCTGTCTGTCTCACACTCTCTTTCTCCGTTTCTATAGTGTGCATATTCCACTATTCCATTTCCCTGTCTCCATCCCACCGTTAAGAGGACATAAAAAAGCAGTTCCAAAAGCAAAGGATTAAACACTCCACTTTTCGTGCAGTTCATACAGCTATGAATAGAAACGGGGCGTTTCATTGCTTCACAACTTACTTCAAAGCAATGCTTTCAGACAGGGCGCCCTCACTTTCTGAAAGTACTTTTTTTTTCCTAATATATATTGAACAGACCATAATATAACAGAGCTATAATATAATTCATAATTCAAGTTGACACGGTGACAACGAGAAATACCTGAACACACATCATCTACATCTATGAATGCAGTCAACTCCTTACTTGTGTTAACTCTCCCACATGTGTAGCTAACTATAAATGTGAACTATTACTTAAATCTGGATTATTACAGAA